>JAODTT010058513.1:0-10026 GCA_025400115.1 Pentamera pediparva
TTCCTTGTGACGTCACGGGGAACGATGTCAAGGCCGCCCAGTGAGTTTTCACAATGGCAGGTGGGCCTATCATTTGAAAAGAAGATAATAAAGTTATCCTTTCATATCTTGTGAACAATTATGTAGGTTTTCATTCAGGTCATATTCTCCTTATGCTCGAAAGTATGTGTTTCGTATTGACTTTGTATTACCCTGGTATCCCCCCCCCCCCTCGACGTCACAGAACATATTGCTCAATAGCGAATGTCTCGTGTTTTCACACACGTGCCGGCCGATATATTCGCCGGGTCTGAGTTTAGAATTTCTTCAGTGCACTATATGAAGCTTACAAAGATGACTGGAGTCAAGTCTACTAGTACATGACCCTTGACCTTTAACCCGGAAAGTATCGATTTATCACTGCATTTGACATTGTGTTTTTTAGAGTGTCTCTGGAACGCCAAGACCAAGATTTCTGGTATGTTATGCGAGTCCTCAAATCAATTATTGCAGCAAGGATGTGTCGTCTCTGTAAATCATTTAGTTACAAGTCCGTCACCGGCCTCTTCTTGATGTATTCAGCAATCTGAGGCAATTCACCAAATCGCTTGATGAGAGAAGCGAACTTCGGGTACCTTGATAGATCTGGTTTCTTCCCCATGAGAAACGGTTTGAAGTCTGCGTACGCGGTGTAACTTTCCGCGTCCGCGATAGATACCTGTGGATAAAATGACATAAGAGGGGAGGTAAGCGTGTTCTGAGGGCGCAAAACGAAGTATGCATATGTTGTTATTGCACGCTGTCATGTCGGCTACGAAGCTGGGGGGAGGGAAAAATATAAAAAAAATCGGCTGGTATATGACAAATTTTGTCATCTCCCTCTGCACGGCCGACTTCACACGACACGATCATTGACAGTACACCGCAAGGGCGCCACAGTCCTACCCTCCGTTTGGCCTCTGCATGACGCTACTCATGCCATGGCTGACCAGAGGTGCTCGCGATTTGGGGTAATGTGAGCGCTCTTCGACCTGCAGGTGAACCGAGCGGACGGGCGAGCAGCCTGCTAACCATATGAGGATGCATGACGTTACTCATGCCACCGCTGACTGATCCGCCGCAGAGGTGCTCGTGAGTTGCGGTAATGTTAGCGCTCTTCGATCTGCAGGTGAACCGAGCGGACGGGTGAGCAGCCTGCTAACCCGTGTTACAACGTGATGAGAGTGTGACGTAATCGGTCATGAATATTTCGACGCAAAACGACGTGCCCCGATCTCCAGATGACACGATTTGGGTGAAAGACTGATTAGCTTTTCTAAAGCGGTGGGGCGTCATAAGTAACCACGCCTCCCTGACTACACGCTAACGCGAGTCGGACGCACACAAGATATGTCGGGCAAGTGATAAAAACCACATAGCAATTACAGGAGGGTTGCGGTGGAGTTGCCGTCGGGTCGTTAGTCTGTGGACCCCCACCCCTCCGACGGGAAACCGTGTGCCCTCGTCTAGGAACTCATGGCGACGCTCCTGCCCAACGCAACAACGATTTGCGGTACTACGGGTAATACCCGTGTGAATGAACTTACTTTGTCTCCGACAAACCACGCGTCTCCCCCTTTATTCTGTGTCAGCAGTTTCTCGAGTTTTTCGAGGTTGTCCTCAAGATGCTCCTCCTCGAACTTCTTCCTGAGCTCAGCCTTCGTAAAATGAAAAAATGTTGAACAGACGTTTAACGGAGCACTAAGTGTGTATTTTCTTTCTTCACATAAGACTATGTACATTCCAAAAGTGTCTGCAAGGGGTCACCCGAGGGGCACCGCGTTTTTCATGGAGGCACGTGTCCCCTGCATTCCCCCGCCAAGGCTACGACACTGGTTGGTATGTTCCCCCTCTCTGTATAGGAGCATACCAGTCCTGTGAAAGGTACCAGGGGCAGGTACTCTATGACCCGCCGTAGCTACGTCACAGATTGATTACCAGAATAATCCCACGTAAGCATGCGTAATTTTTCCCACTTCGAAAATCAATTTTTTTTGCTGTTGTTCCAGTGGACCAATTCACTCCCTCACTCCGATATTCCATGCTTGTGGGTTCAGCCTTGTACAAATCCTCGAAGTACCACATCGGATTCATCAGTCAAGATCTGCCATCAGCTGCCTCAACAGCTGGGCAGCGTGTCACAGAGTTACGGACTTTCCTAATCGCACTGTAGGCCGGCTGTGAGGCTCCTGTTGCCAGATGCCTCTCTATACCGACTCACAGAGACACTGGTTTTTTTACCATTGCGCCTAGCCTGGCGACTCTGTTCGTTCTTCCAGGATGCATTCCTCTGCCGCGTTGAGGATACATGATATGACCATTTCTGCTCGGGGTCCTCATATGCATCCAGTCCGCCAAACGACTGTCCAAGCTTATCCTCATACACTGCGACAACATTCGGATCCTTCAGTTGGCTAACCTGATGTAGCTTTCTTCGGGATTCTGGAGTTGAGCCGGAGAGTTGTGACAAGTAGCATGTGATCAGTCGTGAAAAACTGGGCACTCCTGAAGACGCTGCAGTTCATGACCATCCCCCACCTCCCATATATGAGTGCATGATCTCATCGACGGTGACACCATATTGGAATACCAGCGTCCAGCGTCTCAACTCTCACGTCGTATATTTGAAACCACGAGACAGCAATCATTAGGCCACGACTTCGGGCGAAGTCAAGTAACCTGAGACTGCTGTCATCGCGGCTGCCAGATCCATGAAGGCCAAGACATGACTCATTACAATCCCCGCTGGCACCAGTGGAGTCGCCACATTGAAGTCGCCCAAGATGATCGTTTTGTCACAAAATGGGACAGTATCGCACACGGAACTAAGTTGGGTGTAGGACGATTCTTCCACTGAGTCATCGCTTATCCCGATCGGAACGTACACTACGACTACATATAAAACCCCCACGGTGTGGGTGATCCGCGATCGCATTATACGCTCGTTGATCGACGTTCTCTGTGAAACCTGAGTACGCCGACAATCGTCGCGGCCAGACCAATAGTAGGTGTATCCACCCACACCGATCCGCCAAAACATGCCGGCCCACCTCAGAGAGGGCTGCAATACTGATGCCAAGCCTACCAAGACAGGCAAACAAGCATCCTGATGGAGGATGTTCCAAGAACCAAACCCACTTCAGATCGAGTCGGGACGACCAGTGCGGAGAGGTGGATGACACCTCGGCACGCACTACCAGCACAGTGCCCAACCGAGACCACGGACATCGGGGTCTTCTCCTATTCCAGACTCGGGGTTCCCGATGGCTTTGCCCCGTACCTTTCCTACGACGCACCGCCCTACAGTGGATGACAGCGTCAGTAGAATCCCCGCGACAAACACAATTTCGATGAGCACGATAATGGAAACTGGCGATGAATAGAAGGAGGAGAGGTGCCAGCCCCACCTTCCCTGGATACAGATTCGTGAGGGGATGTCAACACCTTGAATTGGTCGGAGCCCCGAAGGTCAGCTACACTGCTACCCTGGAACAATTGCATTTGAGAAAAATAGACCACGCTCCATTATCAAAACACTACCGTACCTTGCAGATGTTATTACTGTACCTGTTTCTACCGACAGATTATAACGTACGAACCTGATAAACATAGGGGCCAGAAGTACCTATTTTCCTGAACCCTATATAACCATAATTAAGACAAAATTCAAAATTCTTGGAACATGGTTCACCGAAGTGTGAATTAAAATTAAGTACGCATGCCCACCCTCTCTCCTTTTAAACGATGTAATAAATTGTGCGAATCTGTGTGTCCACCCATAGATCATTAAAATTGATATGATGATAATGATCTAAGGTCCCACTCTCACTGAAACCGACGCAATTAATGCGCACTGTCTGGTAAGGTGCTTTCTGATTGGCTAATGGTGTTTTATTATACCGATTATAGTCTTTGTTAGGGTTGGGGATTAGGTTAGGAATTATGGTTAGTGCATCCAATCATAAAAATTATTCCGAGCGAGTGCGCATCAGCCCAAACCCAAAAGAAGGTGGCCTTCATGCTGAAACCAACCGCATTTGAGATCAGACTAACTCAGTCGGTAGAGCTCAGGACTGGTGATCGAAAAATTGTGAGTTCGAATCCCGGCCGGCTGGCTTTCCCGGTGTGACCTCGGGCGAGGCGCTTCATCTCCATTGCCTCGTCCCACCCAGGCGTTATTGGGAACCTTGTGAGGTGACTTGTAATTGGTAGGGTGCGCCGTATGTGGCTACCCTACTGGGATGTCCCCCTAGGGACACGATGTGGTGACACGGGAAGCGTGTGTCAAGATTGATCAGCACGAGTTGCGTACTAAATAGTACGGGTTTGACAAGTCACTGATGATCAGGGGTAATATTCTGTGAAGCGCCTCTGAGCAGTCAGTTGACTGAAAAAGGCGCAATACAGATGCGGTAAATTATTATATGTAAGCAATAAGAAAGATAGTTACGTAGCGTGGACACACGGAATTGGAAAATCGATACAAGCCTTGAAAATTCCTGGAGACATTTAATTGTCGATTGCAGTTGTTTATCTATGGAATTTCTAGTTTATCCGGTGTAATATTGTGAACAAAACACTCGAAATGACCTGATTTACTGGTCGATCACTTGATACAAAGCTCAGCAGTCAACCCGACCATGTGTGTACACTGAACGTACGCTTGGTGAAGCACGTACAGCATGCGAGCATCGCTGTGTGTGATACAGTGTATGCGCACAGCAACTCGACCATAGTAGTGTACATGTATGTGTAAGGCTATTGCACAATATCATAGATCATATTCCACTAGCAGCAGACACAAAATACTTACGTAGCGTGTGCAGCCCGTCCACATGTACGTGAGTGAGTCACAGACAAGTACAAGTGACAACACTTACGGCGCGGCGCGAGCAGTCGAAACCATGATGGAAGGCCGCGGGAATTAGTGATTTAGCGCTCAGTCACTCACTCAGGAATAAGTTATTCAGTGCTCAGTCGCATTTTCAAATAGCCTAATTGTAATCAAGCATGGATCAGTATTCTTTGTCGAAATAAAAAGAATATAGTAAAGTGGGGTAAAAAAAAGACGGGGGGTAGTATAGGGTGAAAAAAGACGCCCCCTCACAGGTCAAGGTGAGTTGATTTTCAGATCGTTGTTTATTGGACATTGTATCCAACAATCTCTGTATAATGTGACATAGTTTCAGTACTGGTGGTTGCTCTCATCCAGAATACTGCATTTTCGAAGCAATAACGCGGAAGAATGGCCCGGATGAAGTTTACGTCATTCAACCCAAAGTTTGGCCTCATCCAGAACATGTCAGTTATGGTCAGTTAATTTTCATACTGTACCCTCTTCTAAGGTGTCCCTACATGATAATACTGGTGAAAGTACACCCTCTATTTGAACTCTCCGGGAGAAGGCTGTCCAGTTTTTACCCCAGGGAGAAACATGTGTTCAGGGTAAAAAAAAGACATATTCTCTTCCACTGTTCCAGACCGGTCTCAAACCCACGACCTAAGGATCAGCCGCAGGTGTTAACCACTAGACCACATGCTTGGTTTCGAAGTTGAACTTGTCTTTTTTGATGCCCTGCCAGAGACGGAAGGAATCTACAGTATGCGATGGTGCGGGCATGTGTGTTTGTGTGTGTGTTAATTGTTACGCCCCTTGTAAACACGATGACTAGTGAAGGAGGAGGTGCATATACTTCATACTTGGTATTTAGGTTGGCCATATGGAGTGAATGATCCCTACTGTTTTTGGGTCTGGTATAAGGTCATCTGAGGTCAAAAGAGGTCAAAGTCTAAAAACTTTGTAAATATGATAACTAGTGAACGAAGAGGTGCAGACACTTCATACTTGGTATGTACTGTAGGTTGGCCACGTGGAGTACACGATCCATATTGTTTTCGAGCCTGGTCCAAGGTCTTCTGGGGTCAACAGAGGTCAAAGTCTCCAAACCATGTAAACACAATAACTAGTGAACGGAAAGGTGCAGAGACTTCATATACTTGGTGTGTAGGTTGGCCACATGGAGTACATGATCTGTATTGTTTTTTAGCCTGGGTTATCTGGGGTCAACAGAGGTGAAAGTCTGGAAACTTGTAAACATGACAACTACTGAACAAAAAGGTGCTGTGACTTCATAGTGTGTAACTTGGCCATACATGATACAGTACATTGTTTTTTAGTCTGGGCTACTGGGGGCAAGCATTCACCCATAGAGACAGTAGTTTTGGCCCATTCTTTGAAGACCAACCGTCATCTCATTCATAAATTCTTTTTGGAACCTGTTTGCCAAAACATGCCTGTGAAAAATAATGCCTAACGCTCCACCTACCTGCATACCCAGCTACTTTCCTCACTGACTTACTGACATTCTTGACTGGGCATAAGATTGATATTATTTCCCTGACCCCCACAACTTATCCATTGTATTTTTCTTGTCTTGTTTCCCCCCCGCCAGTGGCATACAATCTACATGACAACATCCCCCATCGGGGCTGGCGCACAAAAGTAACCACATAAAACTGGTAGCACTTACTGGAAAGTATTGTGAGAATTGTGAGAAAATTTCAGGGCAGCGGAGATGGAAGCATCAAAATTATAGGTTTTTGTGAGAGGGTTGGGTGAAGTTCCCGTCGGGCGTCATGCTGTTGCTCCTGCCCGCCTGTCTAGGCCGCAGAATTCCTGGAGTCAACACTGCCCCTCTCACTCGCCCACTCCACCCCTCCCTCTTCACCGCGTGTCTCATTCCTTCGCATTTCACGTGTTACCTGCCTAGTGAAGGCGACACACCACACCTCCCCATACCCTGACTGGTGACGCTAGTATTGTAGGCCTAGCCATATAAGGATGGCATTCGGAATTCAAGCTAAAATCATGGTCCTGTATGTGCTATGTATGGCAGCACTGGGGCCTTGCAGCTTTATCAGAGGCTGATGCCTGCCCTGGATACACCACCACCCATTACATTCATCAAAACCTCTTATTCTATTGCCGAAACCCACTTTTCATGCCAAACGTCCCCCAATAGCTCTTCTGGTGTTCCATAATATTTGCTGTATTGCACGATCTTATAAGTGCATTGCATAATTTATCACATCTGATAAATTTATCTTACGATAAAAGGTGAAAAAATTCAAACCCAATCCGATGAAATCATTGTATCGTGTCGGACGTAGTGTGATCACTCCTATCAATTGGAAATAACACTTTTTAACTTGACGTCCGATAAAATTATTGTATCGTATCGCACCAGTGTGAACAGCGCTTAAGGTACAATATGAAGTCATATTTACATGACCTTTAGGCTTTGGCCTCTAGTTTAACTTTGAGTAGTCACTTTTGAGCACTGATTCTGAATTAGAGTTACTTACAGTACTCAGCTTCCAGTTCTAGCCTATTCTACTTCCCCTGTCTGTTCATGATTACGAAATGTCACTAATGATTACGAAAGATCCAGCTCAGTGTCAGCGTAATGCTCAACAACTTGGGCTGGACCTCCTTAAAAGACAGAAGTGCTTGCCTCTTCCATTCGACAACCTCCTTATGCCGCCTTCCCGTCCGTCCAGGCACACTAACCGTAATTCTTCTAAAATTCTAGCAGCAAATAAGGACTGTTTATACAGATACTCTTTTTGGTCGAGAACCGTTATTAACTGGGATAACTTGCCGGAGGACGTAAATGACAAATCTAGCTACTGTAACTTTGCGATCCAAGTTTTGAGGCATCTGAAGTGGGACTGAGTTTCACCATTCATACACCTACTCCTGTCTGTTTGGCAGTGCTGGAGGACTCGGGACCAGACTGGGACTTGAGACCGTCCCTATTTCAGAAACTTGTGACTCAGACTCTGAGTTCAATGACTCAGACTCTACCCAGATGACTCAGGGACTCTACTGTTTTTGTCTCGCCTGAACTCCATTCAAGGAGAGACATAGTGATCACTTTGTCGTGTGTCCGTCTGTATGTGCGCGATGATATCTGCTCGCGATATCTTGTGAACCATAAATGCCCTCATGCTGAAATGTGTGTGGAGGTGTATGGTTTTCCTACTAAAGGGCCAAACCAATTTGCATATTATTCAGAAAGTGGACCGAAAGCTTGTGTACAAGATATCCCATGATCGATGAATGCATTGGAGATGCAGTTCGGTTTATAAGATACCTATGGATGGTAGACGAACTGATTAGATTTACAGCTCGGAATACAGGGCTCGAAATAACCGACGGCACCGACAGCGATAGCCAACGGTGCCATACATGATTGCCGCAATGCCCCCGAAATCAAGGCCAACGGACGGCCAAAACTGTTGTCGTGCCCTGGGTTCATGGCTGCCGAGGCCCCTGCCAAAGAATAAATTATTTGTACAGAATGTATGTCATGAGAAAATTCCAAAAAATCTTGAAAATCACACTATGAATGACAAAAGTCTCTGACATGATTATGCTGGAATGACCTCCTCAAAGAAACAAGTTTTAATTCAGCAATTTGAAACCCCTCGAGTATCGTAACTAATCGATATCGATTACTATTCACTCCACAAATGTTCATGCGTACATTCAGGCGATTGACAGCACAGCCTGCCAGGCAAATGTGGTACGGTGCATGCATGCAATGGACAACAAAACTGAAAATCAGGTTAGGCAATTTGCTGGGAAGAAGAAATGTTTTGTTTAGAGGTTAAGCATGGATCAAATGTTTGAAAACATGCTGAAACATGTGAAATTTATTCAGTTGTCTACTAAAAGGGTATGTGCACATACATGTTTCATGTTCTGACAGCCCCACCTCACCTTGGAAACATCGTAATCAAATGAAATTATTATTGTCAATTTTGTAAGAACACTAGTATTTCTAGATCCTGACCAGACTAATCACTGATTAGTCGTCTGGTCCTGATCTAGAATTTTTATATTTTTTCATATTTTGATTTGTAATCAGTTCTTTTACTTGAATGTTACCTGCATAGATGTGGTCAATATGATGTGATAAGCACATGGTGAAGTATTACTGACACCTGGGAAACAAGATTTTTCAGTGGGAATCGTTGCACGAGGAATTGACAAGACAAGTGCCCTCGAAATTATTTGAGAGGGGGCATACTAGTATTGAGGGGCAGGAGGAGGGAACAAAACCTGAGGTAGATTGATAATAGATTATGAGGTTGGAGTGATGCGGTGGGTGGAGGTGGGAGATCAAAGAATGGTGTTTAGTATATCGGTTAGGTGGAATAGTAGGGCTTGGATCTGCTGTGATGAATTGGAGATAGATGACTTCCAGGGCCATCAAAATAAGAATCAGAAGGGGCATGGCCACTGGTTTCAATGCTGAGCCAACAGTAGGCCACCTAGTAGGTGGTCTAGTCTACTTGGCTTCAACCTAAGTACCTTGTTACCTTCGCTCATCATGCAATACATTGCTAAAAACAAAAATGGCTGCGAGTGCCTTTTTTCAGTTTTGGCTGTGGTGCCCTCACCAGTGGCCAAAGATGCCTCCTGAAATCCACTGAAACTGATGACCATTCAGCCATGCCCCTTTTGATTCTTATTTCGAGCCCTGGGAATATTCTAATAAAGTAGTCATAATTAATGCAATTTTGAAAGTTTCTCAGATTTTCACTAAACTTGGTGGATATGGTTCACTTACGGTCCAGATAAACTTATCAGTACAGTCAAGGTCACCAAATGTCATCTAATGTGTCTGAAATGCTAATCGAGTAGTCTAAATTAGCATCTAGCAATTTTTGAAAGTTTGTTGGATTTTCATGAAGCTCTGGGGATATGGTCTACTTTCAGTCCCAGTAAATTCAACAGTAGTGTTGAGGTCACCGAAGGTCATTCAATGTGAACATTGTGCGATGCAAATGAGAGTTAGTAAACATATTATAATGAAAAATAATAATATACAGTGCAAAGCGCTTTCCAATGCTTACTGCGGTCCCAAAGTGCTTCACAGATATTACCCTGCTCATACAGTATGAAACCAGGATGCTCTCCGACAATCCCGGAGAGTTCGT
>JAODTT010058624.1:0-10026 GCA_025400115.1 Pentamera pediparva
TTCAAAACGATTGTTTGCCCATCTTCCCAAGGGAAGCTGCATCACCCACCTCAGTCCATCACAATGGCTCGCAGCCAGTATCCTTGAACTGAGAACTTCTCCTATTCATTTGGAATACTTTGCCCCGAATACTGTACATGACTTGTCACTTCGACCCCTGCATGTAAAATGCTGCCCTTGAATGTTTTGGAAAAAAAGTCTTTGCTATGAAAGGAAAATCACACCGCAAACAAAAATCCAGCAGATTTTTGCACTTGTAAGTGCTCAATGATTGAATAAAAATTTGCCAAGGCCTTGCTGTCTTTACTGTTATTTCATGCAAAAATTTGAAGCAAGATTTATACAATTTGTATAATTACGATTGTTTATTATACCGAATGTCGCAAAAAGACCAAAATTGAAAATTTCCATTGCATTTTATTTTTATCTGAAACTGGTGCTCACAGTGCCATAGACATGATTTACATCATCATTTCTTCAGATAATACTAGAAGCAGTTTGATGGTCAAATTTAATTCTGCAATCCATTGACCATTTCTAGCTACTGTGTCCTTCCCACATAATTATGATAAATCCCTCCAACTGCCTATGGTTCAGCACCAATCAACTTCCGGTCATGGCACAGCTAATATTGCTCAGTAGCCCATAGTTCCACTCACCACACTATTTCCCTCCGGAGGTCAATATAACTTATTTGTGGTGTACATATATTATTTACAGCTACACTGAATTTGCCTGTGGTCCTTCTTTGTGAATGCCTGCTGTTATTGTACCTCAAAGGGCTCAGAAGAGGTATCAGACTATAGTCCAGTTTTGAGTCACCACACTGTGCCTCTTTGACCCTTGTCCATCAATTCACAACTGATGGTAATTTGAATAGAAAGGCGATACAGTAGGGCAGACCTCCTACCTATTCTCTACTCTGTGGGTGTTTGAATAAAATAAATAGGAAAGCCTACTAACTCTTCTCACTTTAAAAGTATTTAGCACCGGTATGGGAAACTATAGTTTGTGCCACTACCAGACAACATCTACCTAGTACAGTAAAGACGTAGAGGAGTAAAATGGCTTGTTGTTAGGGTCGGGAAGATTTTTTGTTAGCTCGCAAAATTAGTAAATTTATAGCCTAACATGAAATTGGATAACTCAAAATTGCCATGCCAAAAGCTGCAGAAGTAGGCGGTGATCAATAATGTTTTTCAAATATTGTCACTTTTAGATTGTTTCTTTATTGTGTTTTGAAGATGAAATGTGAGGTGGTACAAGTTCTCTCTTTTTGTCGCCTCTGGAAACATTAACAAGAAAGTGAAATATTGTTACTTAAAAAATGTATTGCTAGCATAATAAATGTACAATTTAATAATGTGTAGGGGCCAACAGTATATTTTTGGAGGATGTTCAGTGTTACGGCCTAGTCACAGTCAAACTGTACTGTAGCAATAACGATACCACGGACAACTATGAAATAAATGCGGTCACACTAATACTAATAGTGATGAAAGCACACAATATCGTTTGCTACACAGCCAAGCGCCGACTCACTGAGCCATTGAATGAACTTTGTGACATCGAATATAGTCATCCTCCTCAGATTGGTCTACAGTTCTATCGGCATGGTCGATCGGACATTGCATTGGAGAGTTATTACGCTAACGCCTAAAGTTTCCGGTGGGTACAGCGGTGGCTACATACCCAAAACCATAATTTCCCCAGACACTACTTGTGTCACAGGGATATAATGAAGGGTTTAGTTTGCGACTCGCCCCAAGAGCATGCCAAATTGGCATGGCCCTGACAGAGAATACCTTTACCTGTTCTCAGCAGTCCAGCTGGTAGTGGCCAATAGCCCCTGCTGGGTCAGCCTTGGCCAAGTTAACCCCCCCCCCCTAACTCACCTGCCTAGGGGGATGACTAAGGTGGCCTTTCCTGTGGTTGGGGGCTTTCTAGGGCCCCAACAGCAGCATGTCAGCATACCTTACCATGATGTCAGTGTCATTGCTGTTGGCCTGCCTGTCCATACATTAAATCAGATTTGACTGGAGCCTTGTCATGTCAGCTGTGCGTCACTCTGAAGTGTACCAGGCTGCCCCCCTCTGCACAGTGGGCTGCAGGCCCTGTGTCATTGCACTTTATGAATAAGGCGTCTGCAATTACCTGGCCTGTGTGTGTCTTCACAACAGCATGCACAATTATGGTTCAGAATTTTGTATGAAGTCATGCAGTTCCGTTGGTTCTAATAGGCGCATACTTTGCTCGTTTCCCAGTAGGTATATGTGTGGGTTGGTATGCCTGTAAATTGGCGCTGGAGGCATTTTGATTCATTGTTAGTCACACAGAATTCTCAGTTTAAAAAATTGCAGCCTGAAAAATATTGCAAAGGAGTTATTAGGTTGTTATGGTCACCATTATAATGAATTGATTTAACTGAGATCGAAAGTCTTAAACCGGGTTTCCAGTCATAAAATGCTATACATGTGTAATTGGATCTTAATCACTCCAATCTATTTTACAAACCCAACTCACCACAATAAATCTACCTAACCCAAGTTCTTCAGTTTAAGTTATTTTCTAATTTTGTTTGTAGATCACAGTAAGATTGAAGTTTGAAGTTGGAGAAAACCAGATCCAGTTTTCTCATTTTCCCTGAACTTTGTTTGTTACATAGCCACTAAGCCAGAAGTCTTACCTAGCTCATACTTAAACACTGTCCCACTCTATTTATCCTACTGGTCCCATTCTGGCAGATTCTACCATACCCAATTGACGCATTTTGTTTTAGGAAATTTATGAAGAACCCTGGGAGCTATCATTGTAAGTGCGCTAGATGAGCCCGCTTTGGTAGTTTTGCAAGAGAATCACAAGTATTCAGTGTGAGGTTTGTTTTGCATTCAAGAAATTAATATACTCAGAAAATCGAGGATGGGCCGGCAGTCGGGTTCATCAAATTCTGGTGAAGATAATTTGAACCCTAGTGGTGTTGGTCTAGTCAGGCCTGTACATTACCCACTGCACATATATATATACACTTCGCAGCTATGTAATTACTGGCCAATAATCTCTGTTGCCCCCTTGAGTGCCCAACTGACCCTGCCAATGGGCCGGTCCTCCCTTGCCAAAATGGCCTATACTGCCTGCAGGCCATATTGATTTCAGCCCCGATGTGGGTCCCTGCACTTTCTTAGGGTCAATTAAGGCAACCCAGCGCTGTAATCCATAATATCGGTGCGCAGTAATTCCTGGCATGGTCAAACTGATTCGTACTATGGATTTTCAGCATGCTAGAATTGTCTTTCTACTCATGCATGGTCAGACTGCATCAGTATGTCTAATTCATCACGATGAATAGATGCATACATGTGACCTTGCTGCGGTTTTCGGAGGGCTTTATGGAAGGGAGCCATTTTACAGTGCAGTGGATATCGCCTATAGCTCAAATATGGCTGAAAGCCAGCTCGTATTCTATCCTTTCTAGGCCAAAGCCACCAGGATTTGGTTCAATCCATAAAGATTTATTTCCATACACATCTGGTGGACAGCAGATAGAGATATATGGCAGCCTATATCACAAACAGTGATACACAAACTTCTAGAATAGGGAGTATGGAACCCAGAATTTGGCTAAAAATGTAAAACCATAAATGATATTCATAGGACGAGGCCATGCATGTGTGGACCTTGTCAGGTGACTCGAGCGCCGCACATGGCTGCAACTATTGGGAATTCCCCCGGGGGACACAAAGATGTGACACACCGTTACGGTGCTTCGTAAGTGAACAGAAAGAGAGGTGCACTATATAGCGTGGGTTTGACAAGTCACGCGAAAATTAGCAGTGGTAATATTGGTAAAGCGCTGTATGCGAACCAGATATTTTTCATCCTACATGTACAATATTAATTACCCTTGTGATGTCACTAGGCTTGTTGTCACGAATGCTCACACTCACTCAGCATTCTAGAATCTGTCCATGGTACGGTGTGACTGATGTCTTTGGTTCCAGTCAGCTGGATTGGAACTGGCTTTATAGTTCCTTGTGGTCACCTAGAGGGGAAGTATCACATCTAGACTAGTGACCATCCAGGCTGACAGGGCGAGCATGGACAGGCCTGACCACCATTAATTAACGGGCGTCGATCTGAACAGTGAATCCCAGTGGCAAACAGTAATCTGATTAAGACAATTATATGAATTCGGAGCAGACTCCAGCTCGGGAAGTGTGCATTACAGCACAGTGGTTGGTGGTGCTGTGGGAAAATTGGAACAAGTAGAGTATTCAAAATTTAGTTTGACAATGGCCAAATGGACTTCCTCCTACTCTCCCATCAACCTCCAGCCCCCTGCCAGCTAGGGTTGATGCATTCATAAGCCAGTGTTCACTGCCTGTTCCAAAGGCTAATTTGCATAATTTACAAATAATACAAAACCCTCAGAGACATACCCTACATTACAGCTGGATGAAAACAGTGCTAACATGCACAATTCCCCATTATAAAGCATCCAAGCCTATACGGTACTGAAACTCCCACAATTTCTCTCCAACCACAATTCTCTACGATTGGGCGCACAATGTACAGTATGAACAGTTGTACGCAGATCTTTTGTCATGGTAAATCGCTGCAGCATATCTTCACCACACACAGTCTCTGTCATTATCATAATGAAGCCTCATCACACGCACGCCATTCTGTGCTATTAATCACTGTGCTATTCTATGCATAGAAAACATAATACCCCCAAAGAGGAGAAGGCACTAATTCTTCTACTAGACTTCTCCCCCTTCAAGCTAAATCAATTCCCCTAGAAAAACCACACCTAACGAACACGCTACCAAACTTAAGGGCTGACAAAGGGCTCGACAGGGGAAAATTGGCTGAGTACTCGAGCTGCAGCGACACCAAACAGACGAGGGAAGAAGGACGAGAGAGGGGAAAAGGCGAAAAACTCAACTACCGTTAAAGTTGATTACTGCGAGAGGAGGGAAATCAATCTCGGTGCGAACTTATACAAGCACGATGAGATCCGATGAGGGCTCTAAGAGCGACGTGATTGGCCGCAGCCGAGCACGCTCGAGATATGGATTTCGGGCTGAGGCGACTCGGGAGACTGGAGACGGGGGAAGATATAAAGTACGCCGTAGTTGGGGTGGTGGGGGAAATTGGATGATAGGGATGAGGCTAGGCCTCCAAGGGCATATTTTACTAAAATTAAAAGTATTTGCTATGAACGAACAAGGGAACCCAGCCAATGAGTTGAGTGGTGAAGGAAGGCAGTCCGTGATATAAAACTTTGGATGCAACTTCCAGAATATGCCAAGTAGCTTTTAGCTATCCATTGTTTTGAAATGAATCTCGGGAATGGAAATGCATTGAGCTCAATAGAGATGCAATCTTCACCATGACAAATTGTTGAGCCAAATGGTTATCATTGATGAAATTGTCTCACCTACTGATGGAAATATTATGATAAATAATAGTATGTGAATTTAATATTGCGTACACCATACATATCCACTAGAAGATGCTCTAGGCGCAGGATAAAACAGAAATATAGACAAGAAAACACCAGAATATCCCAACCACCCAACAGGATAACTGATAGGCTTGCGACATGAGGAAGCTAGGTTTTCAAGCCAGTTTCGAGTTCCAAGACAGTTTTGCAATCAACCCTGAGAAGGGAGTTGGGAGGAGAATTCGGGGAGCAGCCACAGAGAAAGCTCTGTCACCCCACGTTGGTCTAGATCGGGGTTCATGGAGATCTTCTGAGAGCCAGGGAGAAGAGAACGGCTCGACACATACAGTAAATTGTCTGTAAATCATTTGGGGCCTGTCATGCATGATGTGCTGCATCTACCTTCTATACGGCCCATGCCCCAACTCACCCTGAGATAGTGCATGCATCCTGAATACCCCGCTAGGAGCAAGCATTAGGATATTTGGGCAACTCAAAGCGTCTGTCTTTCTGTGAAAGGCAGACAGAAAGACAGATCAACATTTGCTACCTACCTCCCTCCCTATCCAACTCCTATTCATGACTCCCCCTTCCCCCCTCATTGAAAGCAACAGCTCAGCTTTGGGGCCATTCATTCATCCTATTGGGTAGTTTCGGACAAGTTTGTCCGTGACCGAAACTACAGTTTGTCAGTAGACTAGTCAGACTCTGGCCTGTTTGATCGGAACATCCGACACCGGGGTAAATTATGACACGCGGTGACTCAAAACACGCACCGCTGAGAACCCGACACTAGAAAACTGCAGGAAGTTCCTGTGAGGGTGTCGTCCAGATATATACGATGGCGGAGACGCGGAGTCAAATTAGAGTGGCTTAGAAGGAGCCTGGGAGGAATGAGAAACCTAACCCCGGGGTACAAAACCGAACGCACAGTCAACTTTTGTCAGCCAAAAGACAGGGCCTGACTAATCCTGCACTCTCTAATTGGTTTTCCCCCATGCTGGATGGCGGGGGTGAGGTACGATTTCATGCTCGATTGGAATGACAGCGGAACTCGGCATGTCATTCTCCCTTATCGGATAAAAGCGAGTGATCTTGTTAAGTTTGCTCGGGGTGCAGATCTTGCATGTAGCGTTATAACGATGAGACAATCCCGGGAAATACACATTCCATATACCCAGTAGTTACTGGTTGGTAATGATTGCTAAACCCACCATAGGAGGAATGATTGATTAGGGGGTTATGCACAAATGAAATACATTCTGTGCTGTCTGTAGTTTACTGGTTGCTTTTGTTCTATTGGAAAGAGGAGTATTGCAGCCCCCCTCTTTCCTTGATCGAGCCCCTCGCCTATATTTCCTCTGTCTTACGTAGAGATGTATACATACTTGTTCATGACGTTGGCCTAGATATGTAACAGATTGGGGTGGCTCTGATTAAAGTTCACTGTAGTCCGAGGATGCATCTTTCTTCCTCTGAACTATTGCACTCGCAAAATATTAGGATTTTTTTGAAGACCATAAAAGCCCTGTCACCACACGGCGATCTCTAAGAGCACAGCATCTCAGAGCACCCTTCTGAGACATAATATTTAATCAAATTCAGCTTAACATGAGACAGAATGTCACTCACAGCTCTTCACAATTGCGATACATACGGAATGTGTACACCAATTTGACTTAATTCAAACAGTACGAGTATTGAGCTTCACTGGTTTATTACGGAGGGCTCCAGGGGTTACCAGATCGCTACCTCTGGTAATTGCTACTAGAGGTGTCCTATAATCACCAACAGAACCTGATCCCAGATGCCTTACCTGGGCATCGGTGGTCCTCAGTCGGATGTGGATATGTAGTTTGATGCTAAGTTTGATGAGGGAGTGGGGGGGCGGGGGAACGAGGAAGCTAAAGATACAGTTAGACTCGAGGCCTTATGGCCTTGTGTAGGTGGCACGCCACCAGAATGCCTGCCTGTATGGTGGTGAAGTTGCTGGCTGCCAGCAACTCTACAGAAGAATCAGAAGGTAGACAGATTGCAGGATTGTGAATCATGATGGTAAAAGTGAACACTGAACAATAGATCCCGAGAGTCCCTTAGCTTCTCCCGTTGCATGTCCATGTAAAGTCACATGTGAGGAAAATAATTCAGCATCAAACCCTGTCCTGGGAAAATGATGTGGTTGCTGTACTGATCATATCTCTGCGACATGAGTAGTGTCCGGGATATTATGGTTTTGGGTGTGTAGCCACCGCCATCTCAGCCGTCGCTGCCCGTAACTTTAGGCGTCAGTGAAATAACTCTCCAAAGCAATGTCCCATTCACAAGAACTTGGCACACATGTCTGCCCTCAAGAAATCTTTGATGGGTTCCGAAGTAGACTTTGCTGTACTGCCGGGGGTTGCTAATTTGCATTATTTACGCCAAATTTTGAAGTTTGTCAGATTTGAATGAAACTTGGTGGGTGGGGGACTACAGTTGGTCCCGACATATTAAAGTATATGAATAATATTATTCACTTGGGCCATCTTTATGAATAGAACTACATGAAACTACAGTATGCATTGAGCAGGCTTTGAATAGCCATCACTGGTTGAAATTGTCCTTGTAGAATCGTCCACCGTCATCAATTATCTGTCCCAAATTTTGATTATCTGCTCAAAGTTTCGAGGAGTTTCAAGACATGGGCCATGGAAATTTGAATGAATGAACAAATCTCAATTTTGTCAAACTCGATATTGTGATCAAAACTTGCACTGCAAGTGAGGGCAAAGTGATTTGATCTGTCCAAAATGTGGTGACTCGGTGCATGGAGGCAGCTTTTACCTCCATGCTCTGTGCCATAAGTTGAAAAACAAGTTTAGTATATAGTTGAGGTGTCAAACATGGCTCAAACCATGCTCAAACTTAGATCTCAGTCAGTTCAACCTGTGCATAATGTTCCTCGCATTATCAAATGGGTTAAGCAGTCAAGCCTGTACACCTCAGTTGCTTGTCCTGTTCCTCGATCTAGCCTGTTGCGTGACAGCCAGGGGTAGCGGTTTAAGGGGTCCGAGGGTCCATGACCCCTTTCTTGGCAGTTTGGACCCCTTGGACAAGGGTTTGTACCCGCCTGAGGGGTCCAAAATTGCACTATATTCACTGTGAATCGTGGCATTTTGTCCATTTCCATTCTAAAATTGCAGTATAGGACCCTTTATATTCAAGAGCCACCGCTACCCCTGGTGACAGCCTTGTATTGATACGTAGAGTGACGTCTACACACATTTCAATGCACTCATTGTGAACGGCCTAGTGTATGAAGCCTTTGGAGTCTTTGGCTTTCATGGAAAGGGGATCTCGTTTGCCACTGGGTACGTCATTGTCCCCATGTGTTCCTCAATACCCCCTTGCCATTTGTAGACACGGCCTCGTTGTGGTTTCGTCTGAAACCATATACACCCACACCAATCAGGGGTGTTGTTTTCTTCAGGGGGTTTTCAGTTCCTTTAAACTCTAGGTTTTGTTGGCTGTAATAAAGGCCTCTTGGTGAATGCCTTGCCAGCTGTTATCAGCAGGCCTATAGTACTGTCTGCCCTTCAATGCCATGAATACAGGCTGGTCCACACAGAGCAAATCAGGTAGCTGTTCAAGTAAACCTGCACTGTTTGCCTTAGGTTCTCTCTGGCGTTTTGGCTGGCAGGACTAGAATTCTTTGCTCATCATATATACATGTAGGCTCTTGGAGGCATTAGGGAGTTTTGATTGCGCAGTGCCCAGAAATTGTTTTTGCGGGATACAACCTTTGCCCAATTGCTCTGCCGTGCGAGCCAAGTATAAACCATACAAAATAGTGGATGTTGAAATGGTATGTTGCCAGTGGAATGGCAATGTTGGTTCATTATCTCTATTGGCTATTTCTATCAGGGGCGGTGGCATGTAGTCAGGAGGCCTTCATACTAAATAGTACGTCTACCGGGGTCTAAACTTTTTGCGGCAGTGAGGCTTCATCAATGCTGGGAGCTGATGTTCCCTGCCACATTCGGGGAGACCATAGAAGTGAGCAGTGGGTAAACTGATCATACTCGAATAGGACAATGGCATGGCAAGACATGTGGACAAGTGACATTGCATTTGGCAGACCATTAGTTGGCCGGGTGGAGTGTTGAAAGGTCATCAGTAATCAACAGTTGGACATGAATTTACAACCAAGTTGGTTACAGTTGCAAGGTTCCACTGCCACAGTTGAAATCGGAACCAACTGACACAAACCAGCACAGTGAAATAGACAGCTTAGCAGGAATCCCCGATGTTAGATAATCTTGTTTGCTCAAGCATGGTTCAACCTTGAGCCAATAATCACCTATAATTGGCCAAATACCCCTCTCAATAGGAGGCCTAACCTTCTCAAAATAGCTTAGTGTTGCTATTCATCAGATCCAATTGAGATAAGTCCAGCTTAGCCTTTGATTGACAACCTGAATGTTACGCCTGAATGCACAATACAGTTCATTGTTAGTGTGTAGACTGGATGATTAGATGGTCATTGTGCATAGTGAGTTCACGAGAAGAGAAAGCATGAAGGGGGAGGGGGTTGGAAGGGC
>JAODTT010058735.1:0-10025 GCA_025400115.1 Pentamera pediparva
TTTCTGGTGTGCAAGTGTTGGAAATTTCTTCGGTGATGCAAAAGCTTCACAAATAAGGTAAGGAATCACTACGCATCGTTGCGTTCTTGTTATGAAACGTGGTATTGGTGGGAGGCATATTAGGATGTTGGAGATGCTGCAGAATGTTAGACACACACTCTATATATGGGTTTAGTGAGGTGTGACAATGTTATGCTTCAGTGAACCCTACACCTGTCGTGTGCCTAACACTCAGTGGCATCCCTATACTGCTAGTACCCTTCTATGTATGAATGATAATATGTCTCATCATCATTTTTGAGATGCAGGGTTGAACCTACTTCTTTCGAAATTAGCTTTTAATCACGATAACTGAATGTTGCAAGGTCAAATCGGTCTCATACTTGGTTAATGAGTAGATAGACTCTATTGTGTTTGGTGCCAATCTAATTGATATTCATGAGTGGGTGTGGCTCAGGGTGGACACCTTCTAAATCACACAAATAGAACTTCGTTAGGGTTAGGAGGAGTTGACGTTGGAACATGTGAATGTCAAATTATGCAAATAATATTACATGCATAGCTCAGTAGTGTTAGAAAATGTTCATTTTTAGGTGGCACTAACCCAAAACCAACATGTCCGAATCAGCTGAGTAGAGTCAATTTCAATTGAATTTATACTATGTATGTGTTCACTAAATGGCAAGGAATCACGTAGCCATTTGGCTCTTGTTCTAAATTTGTTTAGTTGTAGATAATATTCCTCCGACTGTCAGTAACTGCCCCACTCAACCAATCAGAAGAACAACCCAAGCTGGTGCCAGTAGAGTGGTTGTTACCTGGACAACACCCACAGCTACCGATGTGTCAGGGATTGTTAACACTGATATCAATTTCCAGTCTGGGTCAGCATTCCCTGTGGGGACCACTACTGTACGATACACATTCATCGATCAGTTTGGGAACACTGCAACCTGTGTCTTCAATGTCATTGTCACTGGAACAGGTGAATATTTGTCTTCATTTCTTCTTGAGTTCCCAGTTTCACTGGTGTCAGAAGAATATTGTTTGCTTTAGTTTCAAGGTTTGTTTTTGTGTTGGATATTGTTACTGTGTATTCTGAAATGCATCAAGCTTGGTTGATATCTTTGTTCCAGTCCAAATGTTCATCTTTATGTCAAGTTTTGCTTGTACTCTGCATCACTCAAACTGATTTTTAATAGCGGTGCCCACATCCTCTCTCCAGTTCATATGACCTGGTATCATTTCACCCATGCTGCTGTTTCACCACACACAATGGCAGGTGATCTCATTCTTCACTCCTGAATAAATTTCAGTAAGAGACTCTGCTGTGTGTGTGTGTTTGTCAGACTGTTTAGCAGGATTTCTCTCGAACCATAGTAGGGCCAAATTTTCTAGGAAATTCCCTTGTTGGCAACCTTGCAGAACTATTGCTTTCCCAGCCATGGTGCCAGACTTCCCTGTGATTAACCACCCTTATGGACATAATGACAGGGTGGGGTTATGGCAGGGATGGGGTTCGCTAAAATGTTGACAGAAGGCCATAACATTATGGGAAAGAATACATGAATTGGGAAGAGACATGGCAACATTTCCTAGACAGTCACTAAATTTGTAATGACATGTCATGTTACAAATGTACCAGAACACCTCCACAGTGATATTGCTAACATTGTCCTGCCTCCCCCCCCCCCCCTTGTAAGTTTTCTATATGCCAATTCAACCTTGTTGAAACAAACATCTTCAACACCACAGTCATATTAGTTGCAACTTGTAGTTGAAAACTGACTGACTCGACAGTTTTGCTGTGTAACACACTTGTCTTTCCTCAATCATATAGGTACTACAGACACCACACCCCCTGTCATCACTGGTTGCCCTGATGATATCACCAGGGAAGCCCCCTCTGGGAATATGTTCCTGTCTGTCATGTGGTCTCTACCGACAGCAATCGATGATTCAATGGAGGTCCCTACGAGGGAGGGCCCGGACCCTCCAAGGCAGTTCTTTGTCATTGGTATCAACAGAGTCACATACACCTTCACTGACAGGGCTGGTAATGAGGCTGTCTGTCAGTTCAGAGTCACCATCACTCAAGGTATCCGTTAGAAGACATTTATTCTAAAAGTTATAATACAATCATGACAATTGCATATCCATTTTAGAAAACTTGAGAGAAGAGAAGAAGCAAAGGGAAAGCTGCCAATCATGAGGATAAACATTTCTAGATCTTGTTTGGAGTGGATGCCTGAGAAAAGTTCAGGGGGGCACTTAGCCATCACTTTGTTGTGTGCCTGCGTGTGTGTGTGAGGTATGTTTGTCATCACCATCAGTCAGCAGGATATCTCTGAGAGCGTGATGGTATAACCCAGAAGTTAAGGTTTCGAGTATATTCATCCCAACTTGGGGTATTCATCCCAACTTGCTTCTCTCCACCTGGTGCTAATTGGGGACCTACAGGGGACCTAAGTACAACCATGTGCCTCCGTGGCAGTCATATACTCTCTCGAAATGTTTGAGTGCGTACCAGGTTCTAATGATACAGAGGTAATGTTATGAAGCGCCTTGAGCTTCCTGATAATCTCTCAAACCAGAGGAGTGATTGTGATTACATTTCAGATGTAACATCAGGGTGTTTCAGGCATGGAAGACTTTTGATTAATTAGCCAAGTTTATGTGCATTATTGTTTGAGCCTATCTATCTGTTCCATTATTCATTTTATAATCAGTCAGTCGGTCAGTCATTGTCCTGGGGGGGACATACGTCGTGTTTTTTCACTCACAATGAGAAACAGTCTGTGTGGTCAATGCAGGCCTGAATCATCAAACCAGCAGCTGGGTTGAAGGTGTAAGTAGGGAAATCTTTCCGGTGCCCACCAATAATGGATAGGCTGTGGACACCACTTGTTAAACTCGTGATTAAAACATCATCTAGCCAACACAATGAACTAGACATGTGCAGGGGAGACTGCTTAGGTGTATATCACTGCATTTGAACAATGCCAAACTCATTTTATATCAAAGGGTATCAATGATCCAAGGTTGTTGTGGCCAGAAAAATGTTAGGCCGAAAAGTGACAAAAACGATACCTCATAATGACCTCCAAGTTTCGCTCAAATCCGATGAAGTGGGAAAAAATTGCATGAATCAGGCAAATTTGATCCCTGGTATCCCTCATAATGAACTAATAATGACCTCCACTTTGGCCGGGAACAAAGGTAGTCTACATCTACCAAGTTTTGTTCAAATAGGACAGAGTTCGAAAAATTGCATGAATCGACATGCAGATTCGACCTCCAATCACTTTGAAATGTGATCATCACATGGGGTCAGTAATAACACTGACCATTTTTCCCTGTGGGTTGTAACATATGACAACTCGCCGCCACTGTAATCACTGCCTGCTGTGTGAGGTGACTA
This sequence comes from Pentamera pediparva, assembly GCA_025400115.1. Classification (NCBI taxonomy): domain Eukaryota; kingdom Metazoa; phylum Echinodermata; class Holothuroidea; order Dendrochirotida; family Phyllophoridae; genus Pentamera; species Pentamera pediparva. The sequence goes on from JAODTT010058735.1 coordinate 3,422, forward strand.
ATGAGGAGGACTTAAACAACATTAGAGCTCAAAAGACACTTAATTATAACACTCAAATGTTGATGTGTTGCTGACCTTCCACCATCAGCCTACCTTTTGTAGGAACTTCTCTTGCTGATGAGGAAGAACAGCTCTGTGACAATGACTGTCATGACAGGGTTTTGCAATAAGCAACAGCCCAATTGCCCTTGTGGAAAGGTACCTGGCTGAAATGCATGGATGATTACAGCAATAACAGTAATAATTATGTTTTATTTCAGGTGGTGCAGATACCACACCTCCCAGCATAACCTGCCCTCCTGATGTCTTGGCCATGGCCCCACCAGGGGCCATTGGGGTCATGGTAACATGGACAGTACCAAGCCCAACAGATCAATCTGGTATTGCCTCTACCACGGCAATGCCAGCTCGGAACAGCTTCTTCAACCTTGGACAGAGAACAGTAACCTATACCGCAAGAGACAATGCTGGGAACATCGCTACATGTGACTTTGTGGTGACTGTTGTACCTTCTGGTAAGCATTTTGTTAGTATTTTCTTTCCCTGACACTAGGGATCGTAGCCCACTGCTCCAGGGGTAACCACAAGCCTGACATTTTCATCTCCTGGCAGTAGGCTTGTACTCTGGGATCAAAATGTTGCTCCCAAAACATGGAAGAGTGATGAATGACAGAAATACTTTCTGAAGAGGAATTATTCGCCTTTCTCAACACAACTTTTTTCCCCCAACAAAATAGGACCCAGTTTCGTGGGTCCATAATTTCTGTTCAAATCTAACAACTTACTAGAATCGAAACCAACCCCCTCCTGTTGAACTTGAAAGTACTCCCATGCACAGCTGCTGTGCCAGAAAGTGTGACATGTTTTACGAGGTGGCAAGGAATTTGAGGGGAATTTGTTACGATCGCAAAATAGTCGTCAGTAGGTTTTCAGAAGGAAAATTGTCATGCAAATTTTCCCTGTTGTCTTCTGTTTGTGCGCTCAGCATGAGAGAGAAACATGATGTAGGCAACTTGTCCTCTTTGTGATTATTGCCCTACCTTCACATTGAAGTATCTCTAGTGGGGCATTGCCCCATTCTGTGTACCTGATGAAGGATTTCTTCTTCATCCAGTTTCAATCTGGTTATGTCACCGATCAATGGGGATGGCTGGTTTCACCTTACTCAAACAGCAACCGGTTCTTCTTGCTGTCATGTAAGGATTTTTTTCCCCCTACCAGACAATATTACCTCTCTACCCGGTGTTCATTCCAATAGATGCTCCTGCCCTTATAGAAGCATTTTTATTTCTGCGATCTCGTCAAACTTTGTTGAGTCTTTGTGTCAAAGAACATTTAATATCAGAGTAAATTGACATTGAAATTGAAATTGACATTGAAATTTTGATACATATTTGGCCAATTCCAGGCACAGGAATGAAATTCCTCATGATAATTCCCTGCTGCTTTTGAAGGGATGGGGCGATTTTCTTCCTACTTCAGTGCTTTTTGCACCCCTGTGATAATTTTGATGGGGCAATTTTCAGAGGGCTAATCGCCCCACGCCCCCGCTTATTTCCTGCCCTGTGTCCCACTTTCCTGGTTCGAGGTCCCGGAAGGCCATGATTTTCATTCATGACTATCAGTAGTGAAACCGTAGACAGGATCGTGGCGTTCTGGGATCCACCGTCGCGCTCGCGTAGCCTAGTTTTTGCAGTAGCTCAATCTTTGACATGTTCAAAAATGTTATTCTTTCCGTCACCGATCGTTTGTAAAGTGAAGCATCGTTGCACAACCGTAGGCTCCGTGGAACAACCGTATACATCGTGGCACAACCATAGAATTCCTGTAGCACATCCAGCAATAGCTGTGAGGTCTGATCTGACTACGGAAAGCTATGGAGAGGCTACAGATAAGTGCGCAAAATAAAGACAATCGACCATAGAAGAACTATTTAGAACCGTAGTACATCTGTCGACGCCGAACCATATCCATGAGTAATCAGCAGCACTCCTGGTGGCACTGTAGCACAGCCTTGAGAGACCTGTCACATAACTGCAATTGTCCCTGGCAAAACCCTGACACTTCCTCAGCACAACTAACTGCATCCATAGCCTTTCCGTGGACACCTTAGCCACACCCTAGTTACATCGTGGGAGGTGTTCAACTGTGTCCAGAACACGCCGGTTTCACCACAGTTCATACCTGTAGCAAAACGTAACCCAAACCATGAAAGTGGGACATACAGGGGCATCAAACTCATTTTGGTAACCTATGATGACTGGACCACTGAATATATTGAACCATGATCACATTGAATGTATTGTTTTTTGGCATGTTTGCTGGTACAATGCACATTGATCATATGCATCCCATACACATGGTTTCACAATTCAGCTGCTTCAATATACATGCATGCATATGTGCTTGCATTTGTGCAGTGCTCATTTTTTAGAATGAATACAGAAGAACAGTACGGTATGTGAAGTGTATGATGGAAACATGAAATTCAAAGTTGAAGGAGTCCTGGTTCTGGTCAGTTAAGCACTGTTCACACTAGTGTGATACGATACGATAATTTCACCGGACGTCGAGTTGAAAAGTGTTATTTCCGATAGAAGTGTTCACACTATGTGCGATACCATACGATACGATAATTTCATCGGATGGGTGTTGAAAAAATATTTTAACTTTTATTGTACAATAAATTTATCGGATGCGATTAATTATGCAATGCACTCATAAGATTGTGCAATAGAGCGAATTGTATGGAATGCCAAAATTGCTATTGGGGGAGGTTCGGCACGAAAAGTGGGTTTTGGTGATGAAATAAGAGGTTTGGATGATTGTAGTAGGTAGTGGTGTATTCAGGGCAGGAATGAACCTGATTGAGCTGCTAGGACCCAGTGCTGCGTTACATAGCGCATACAAAACCATGATTTTAGCTCAAATTTAATGATTTTAGCGTAAGCTTAGCAACGACGCACAGCATCGTTGCTCTAGCATTCCATGATCTTAGCATGATCATTTTCCATGATTTTAGCTCAATATATCCTTATATATGGGCTAGGCCCACAATACTAGCGCGACCAGTCACGGTATGGGGAGGGTTGTGGTGCGTCGCCCTTCACTAGGCAGGTAACATGTGAAATGCGAAGGCATGAGACCGGTGATGAAGAGAGAGGGGTGGAGTGGGCGAGTGGGCAAGTGGGCAGTGGCGGCGCCAGGATTTCCGTGGCCTAGACGGGGGGTCCACGGTTTCCCGGCGAGAGCATCAATCTGACGCTCGATGGGAACTTCACCCTGACCCTCACACATAAACCTATAATTTTGATGCTTCCATTTTCACTGCCCCAAAACTCCCTCACATTACTTTTGCAGTAAGTCAAGGGGGATATGGATGGCCCCGCTCCTGGCAAGGAGGGGGGGCGGACGTGTGAAGAAAGAGATGGGAAAGAAACAAAGACAATGGGTAAGTTGTAGGGGTCAGTAAAATAATATCGAGCCAACGCCCAGTCAAGAATGTCTTGTCATAAGTAAGTGAGGAAAGTAGCTGGGTATGCCACAGTGCAGGAAGGGTGGAGCGGTAGGCTATTTTTTCACAGGCATGTTCCGGCAAACTGGTTCATAAGGGAATTTATGTATGAAATGACGGTCCGCCTCCAGAGAATGGGCAAAAACTACCGCTCTCCGGGTGAATGCTTGCCCCAGTAGCGCTCGATGCTCTGTTGTAGCAATAACAGCTTGTTATAGCAATCCAGTGCTCCACGGCTAGAAAAAAGGCTGTGAGTGTTGTTGATGACTGTTGATATTACACATACTGAGAAAGACACAGGCTTTGGATTGCTTCCAAATTGCAATTCCTGATATAAACAAACACTGTCGACCGAGCTAATATACCACCTGAGGCAACAAAAGGGGAGAACTCATACTTTTTGCAACCCATTTACATTTGTGTCCCGAAACTGTCACGCAACATTTTATTCACCTTAGACACCTCTGCCAGAAATGCCCATCAAATCTACTGAGCTTGATGTGTTTATTGCAGTAATACTAGAATGAGTCAGGTCAGCTATAGGCCTACCAAGACTCCATATTCCTACTGGTAGTCCTAAGTCTACTGAGCTTGACATGTTGTTCAGCATAACTCTATCTAACTCCATAACCCTACATTCCTGCCTTTTACTCTACCAAGCTGGATAAGTTGTTTGTCAGGTATACGATAATGAATCAGATCAGTTATACCATAACTCTACATTCCTGCCTCTTAATCTACTGAACTCGATAATTCGTTTGGCAGTTATACTGGAATGAGTCAGACCAGCTATACCGTGACTATATTCCCACTACCAAGTCTACTGAGCCTGGTTTGTTGTTCAGCAGTGATGCTAGAATGAGACATGACTACATCCCCAGGAATCTTTATACCCACCTCTAAATCTACTGAGCATGGTATGTTGATTGCAGTGATACTGGAATGAGTCAGATTGATGATACCATAACTCAACATTCCTCCCTCTAAATCTACAGAGCTTGATGTGTTGATAGCAGCCATACTAGAATGAGTCAGATTGGCTACACCATAACTCTATATTCAACCCCGATCTCGGTGCAAACCATGGATACGAATGCACGTGACGACTCGGCAACACGGAATGAGCGCAGCGGAGAAGACAGCTTGAGTACAAGGTATAATCTTTGACCCCGGGGAGGGCAACGGACTTGAATCGGAATATGGAACAATGTACCCGAGCAGGATCTAGGGTTCAAACTTGAGCCTGAGCCGTTCTCTCTGCTAGAGGAATTAATCCATGGTTCCGACTTAAATGTGGAATTTTCCGCCTGAGCGCATTATTTTGGGGAGTCAAGCTTTACTTGAGTATTTAATAGCAAGGGTTCTGGAAAGGATCACTGGTTATAACAAGACCATCACATTATACGCACACATTATTAGCCAGCCTGCTGAATCATCATAGAATGTTTTGCGTGTGGAAAAAAATTCAATCGCAAAAGCAATCTGAGGAGATACTGAAAGCACAGCTTTGATCATCTCGGTAGGACTAAGGATCAAGAATGCCAGGAGTGCGGGGCAAAATTCTATAGAAAGGATGTATGGGACCTGCATCAGAAGGAGTGTGGGGGTAAGCGGCAAAGCACGACCACTCGGACCGCGCTCGCTCCGGGTCACTCCAAACAGACGCACACGGTCGCCCAGACTAGCTCCATTCGTATGCCGGTTCCAGCTCCCAGGATGCTCTGGATATTTGCTTCGACCCCACAGACGACCTGACAGGGGAAATGTCGGGGCAGAGGGATGCCCAAACACAGTCTACCCCTCCCAGGATGAGAGGTAACCTCAACGCTCGTCGTGGTGACGTCATAACAGTGGCTGGACAACGTTACCGCCTGAGGGAGGATCTGATGGTGCAGGCCCATGCCCTACCTGCGATGACACAGAGACCCAGGCCTCGCAGACATCAGATACATCAGACTTGGACATCCGGGAGTCATGGAATCTCCAAACGGACTTTTCCTGCCCGGTGAGAAGTTTGGAGACCTTTGGAGGTTCATACAGTCAGTTCTTTGTACCTCTGGAGTATGCTCCTCTGGCGTTTGTGGGGGTGGTGCCACCAGGAGCACATTTACCGCCTAGACTTCCCGGGATACTGGAAGACGTGGTACGGCGGGAGACGGCTCGCCATGCCCAAGGAATTCAAATGGACAATGAACACAGAATGATCTTGACACGTGATCGGATATGTAATTTCATCATTTCTCGTCGTATTTACTTCTGTGTGTTTCTTTTTCAATTAGTGACTTGTACATGCTAGTGCACTGCCCTGTCGAGTCATGTCCTAGGCCTGTTTGTAATTGCCCTACTGAATGCATTGTGCTGCTCTAAGCGTCAAGTATGCACATCCGTCTAGGTGGGCTGATTCATTCCAGGGTTCCCTGCAGTCAGCCTGTACTGGGTGAAAACCCGGTCCCAGGCCTGCATGGGAAGACGTTCCCTTGATGGAGCACTTCAGCCTAACTTGTCAGAGTGGGTAGTATGGCTCTTGTTCCTAGACTCAAGGGATTTTGTAGTTAGGATTTTTGTTGCCTGGCTCTTATAGTTGTCGTTTTGAATATTTTATTGTTTCTTTAGATGTATGTGGGCATACCCTCCATTAGGTCGGAAGGGTGTAATGATCCATGGATCTTCAAGATATTCATTGGAGGATCACACTTGTATTTACGAATCACTCTTCTAGGAGTGCCAGGATCACTTCTGTACCGTGGCGATGGGTGGACGTAAGACTGGCCGTGATTATCTATCCTCCAATCATCCTTCATAGTTAACCTCTGAATATAAGTAGGTAATTATCAGTTAGGGGAGCCAATCGTAAGATCCCTTATAATTACATTATCAGTAGTCATTGGTTGGGCGGCTTTGTTGATTCTGGCGTGAAAAACTCTCCTTGGCTATATTTTGGGCGGCAATTCCTGTACGCATAATCTGTTATGACATTAGTCGCTATTCATGGCCAGTAAGATTAGGATTACTCTTATATTTGTATCAGTGATCACCTAAATAGGGACTAGGAGTAAACAAGGGAGTTGGCAGTCGCGCTTTACGACGGAC
>JAODTT010058846.1:0-15181 GCA_025400115.1 Pentamera pediparva
GGTTTTTTCCCCACCCGTCGAACTCCCATCCAAATCCCTGATTAGGTTCGCTATTTCGTGTTATCGACTCGCTGACATTGAATAATTTCGTTACAGCCTACGCGATAGCCCTCTACGCGACGCGCACGTGTTCGATCATCGAGCTGATATCTCTCGAAGAACATTTTCACACCTCCCTGTCCCTCAGCCAATGAAAACATGATCGGCAAGGGAATCAGTTCCGTCAACACCCTCATGCGTCACTCCTTCAAGATGGCTAATCTACTGTTATCTTCTGTCACGGATGCGAGGGACGCACCCAACGATTCTTGACATTCCAGTGATACCACTTCCAAAAGCCAGGGCTATGAAAAGGCGATCAGCGGCGTTTGGTTTGTTTATCCGACCGAGGGATCGCTCTTCTCCACGATCCCTTGGGTAAACAGATGATTAACACGCTCATTTTAACGGTCGAGGGTGCGTATGGTCAGCCGTCGATCGCCTCTAGACAGATGGCTGGCGGTGGATGCCTGAGTGCCTCGTTGTGAGAGATAACATAAAGGGCGACCAGCTATGCGATTAATCATGACTTCCCTAAACAAAGTATTGCCAGGTCAATGGTCCGTCACACAATTGTCTGCAACTTGTCAGTGAAATTTACAAGGAGGGTCAAGGGTGAACTTTTCGACGTTTCTATAATTTTTAATAGACGCAGTTTTCACGCAGTTTTCCCCCTTAGTCATCGGTGGGAGTCATCTCTAGTAGATGGCCCATCAGAAAATGCAGTCGAGAAAATCGTTGAAATGACATGCAGCAAACACGGCTGGGTTAACCATTTGTTAAATTAGGCACGCGACAGTTGAAGACGCGAGAAGAATGATCACGCCGCTTAGTGAACTAGTTACGAATATTGTTTGCGTTCAGCGAGTCCATCTCCAGTAAATGACTCGTGGAGTACGGAGACGCAGTCGTGCGAAATAGCTGAAACGATTATCAAACTCAAAGTTAGCCATTTGGCGGATAATAATAATATCAGTAACAATGTGAAACGAATTATTGCGGTGCCCTCTTTGAACCTTCCTGGCGCGAAGTGTTTGTGATAAGAGGCGTCATCCTAGGCAGATGATCTGTGAAGTAAGGAGACGCCAGACCAATGAAGTAATACCCAGCAAATACTGTACCGAGGATACCCATTCGGAGGAGTATAGACACGCCCGAGAGGCAACAAGCCTATAACAAAGTACGATTGATCGTGCCCTTTATTTCAATTGCGCGAAAGAATTGATAGAAGTTATCTTTAGTGGATGGTCTATGGGGTCAGGAGCCACAGCCGCGTATATAAAGGGAAATGGTTAACAATAACATCAGTGAAATAAACATTTGGTGGACTGATCATGCCAGATGATTCAGGCTAGAACTACGCTATGAACTTATTATTGTCTTGGTTGCGGTAAATGTATGTGAGAGTGTGGAATAACAGTATTAGAACTGCAGTAAATAGGTTTGAAACGTATATGAATGAACAGCTCGTATTTCGTAACACTAGATCTTGCATGTTTAGTTATAAGTGTAAATTGCATGCAAACTTTTCTCTCCAAAGTCAATGAGTGCGAATTGTCATTGAAATGTTGAAAAACGCGAATGGTGCATTAAACAGGTGTTTTCCTCTCCCCTTCCCCTCGGAATCGCGAGAACGTGATATGGGTTTGGCCTATGACGTCAGTTGTCAGCAAACGTGCGAACTGAACATTTAACACAACATGCCTGGCTTCTCTATTATTCAGATTGCCACCAACAACCGCAACGAGGACAGAATTATAGCGCTTCATTATAAATAGTCGCGTGAGATGGTTGTGATGTGCAAAGTTAGCGACATACTTCGAGTTAAGCTAACTCAAGTCAGGACATCTTGAGTATAGGGTATATGAAGTCACGTCAACAACTATCATTGCGCCCTTGTTAGAATCCGTTGCGCTGAGTGGCTGTACCGAAGCAGGATCATCGTAAGCAGATGGTCTATGTAGTCAAAATACAGATATACGGCGGGTGAATGAGAATTTGAAACGATATACAAGTAACACAGGTAGACAAGCGACTTATCGGTGTCCTTAGATATAATGTTTGGTTGCATTAGAGGCATTATCCTCTGGTAGCGACTACTACGGCGACGTTTGCATGACGTCACGACGAAAACTCGTCCCAGTGCAATTCGATAACTATTATGGTATATCGTCTCTAAGATATGTCAATGCAATTGTAGTTTCGTTAGATCGTGGGACGATTATTCTTCGTGACGTCATGCAAATGGAACGGTTGATAATTTGCTGGGGGTTGCCGGACGAAATTGCCTCTCGAGTCGGAATATTTTCTAAGTAATGAACCATTTGGACAGAACGGTGCAATCAGTGTATCCATTAACAAAAGACACAGTTAGATTACCGTGGCGATTTGCCAGAGTAAGTGAAGACCCGAGGCAACGATCAATTAGAGCACCTCTATGTGGACTAGTTGCGCGAAGTGGTTGTCCAAATTCATCTATTTGGTAGATGGTATTTAGAAGGCGTCCACTATGTACAAACAATGGAGAGATGACCATATACCGGGAGAAGATAGTCACTGGCGACAACAGGGGTACAGTAAATCCACTCTACTTGGATAGAACGTAAAATCGGGAGACACGGGTGGGCTAATTAATCGTTGGTATGACATGCAAATAATCACCCATGGTACCTGTCCAGTGAATAAACGTGCATCTCTGCGTTGCAGTTAGATCGTGTCATTCAGCTAATGATAACTACAGGTCGTTTGATCCAATTATGTTCGCATCCTAATATATATATCGGATGTTTGTTTTTTGTGATCTACGTCATTCGTGAGGATTGTTTGCATGTGTAGACATTTAAGTAATGAGGCAATAACCTTCCCAGACAATATTCCACAAATGACAGACATTCAGTATTTACAAAAACATTATTAACGAAATAACATCCGCTGATTTATTACAGACAGAGTACCGCTTCGTATATATCTTTCTGTCAATCAACCAAACAGAAATGAATGAATGGTATGCCTACCCATAGGTATGGAATGACAATATGCCGACAGTTGCTGTTTTTAAATTTACTAATGTTGTTCTGGTCGTCAAGCAAAAAGTATGTTGGCAAATTAGGTGAACATATGACCAGTCTTTAATTGTGATACTTAAAATACTTTAGGTTTTGAACATACATTGTCATTGGGTGGTAGAATGGACTCAATGTTTTCACCGACAACCGTAAAACTAGGTTAGGCTAGGCATACCACAAACTCGATGTGGCTAGATGAACCAGTCCACTAATAACGAGCGTATGGTCTTGTGGTTATGATCTGCGGCTTCCAACCATGAGGTCCAGGTCCAGACCCGGCTCGAACAGTAATATTTTCGTCCAGTTTTCCGATTTGCAGCTCACTATATCTGCTATCTTTAAATCATGGACGTTCAACTTGTGCGTAGGTACGAGACTAGCATGCCCGGCTTGGCGTTTAAACTCCCTCGAGGAATAATGTCCGAGTTTCCGTTGAAGGGGATCGAATCCATACATACATACACTAAACTGAGCGTGCGCCACAATTGTCATCCACCGGATGTAAAAGATGGAGCTTACGGCAGTATTCACAGTTGTGAGGCACTGGATTATTTTCACTACCCTGTTGCCCACGCAGAGCATCACGCATACAATAGCAGTGGCTCCCGTACTTTCAAGTCCTAGGTATGACAGCCGCGAGGCACGTCCCTTCACAGCTCTACAATATAGTGAATTCAATAAACGACTGATATGAATGTGTCGTTGAACATATTCTAACCAATACATCTATTGTTAAATTATACGGTCGGGAGTGGGCAAATGCGACGAAGTGATGTTACATCTCCTCTCCCTGTCATCTGGTATGTCAGACAAATATCAACAGAAACTCACCCCGGGGAGAGCGTTAAGCATTCGTATTTTTAAAAAGCGGGACAAATTCTCGTAAATTTTCAATGATGATTTCATCTGTCACATGGGTATGTTACAGGTGAAATCACCAGTCGCCAGTGTGAGCCAAGCATTATTTCCATCATTGAAGTGTTGAAATTTAACTGGCGTACACACTCACTCACTTATTTATTTACCCACTTTCAACAAGTGGCTGCGCCCCTGGTTCATGAATTCGAATACACTGTGTATACCCTATTGCGTGACTACCAGTCAACTGTTTCACCGGAGAATAGAATTAGCAGCGTGAATAGACGAGGTTGGCTATGTTCTTGTATATGAATTTAAATACACTGTGTATACTATATTGCGTGACTACTACGCACTGGTAATAACTTCAGGATAAAATGAGCAATCGTCCTAATTCGACAAGTCCCGGCAGCTTCCATATATTAACTCTCCATCAAAGCAGGTGAACTGTTGGAGATTTGAACTCCTAAATGATCCGACCAAATTGAAGTTAGCACATACCCAGCAGCTCGGAGGCCCAGCCGAATCTGCTAGCATCAGATCAGAGGAGACTAGGGTTAGTAAAGGGGGAGCTAATTACCTGATTAGGTCTCGCGAGATCTCCACGGGGCGTTAGGGAATACACACGGAGCCACTGGGGAGACCAGTGCAATGTAGGCTACACCAGGGAAATTAACAGTTTCCATCTTAATATTGATTTACACATGGCGTCGGCAGGAAAGTGAATCATAGCTTCTGCTATTTTTGGATCATACGAAAGAAAAATTTTCTTATGGACGCACAATGTTGGGAATTGACGTACCGTATTGAATAGCATTTACTGAAGCCATTGGTGTCAAATCAGATCATGAAAATACTCGCATCATAGATACATTCCATGAAATCAATAAACGATGATAAACCAAAACAAATCAATTGACATTAGGAATCGCTATTCGGGTCAGTATTTAGTATCTCGAAAGCCGAAAATCACACTTATATCGAATGAGCCAATTCAATAGGCATTCTCTCTTAAAACAAGATTACTCTCATTCATTTCTCACAATAAGTTGAATAATTTCCCTTGTGCCACAACACCCACTGCAAACCAAAAATAAATAATTGATTGAAATTAGTGAATGTCAAATTAACGGTTCAGATTCGTCTATCTTGTACTCTCAGAACAGTTTTCATTATTAGGTATATATGATATATAATGATATATGTCTCAGTCCTAATAATAATATAATAATTTCGTATTAGTATACCATTCGTCAATGAAACGGTACAGGGTCTTACAGTCTTTGATCAATGAATAATTATATCACGCATTTATTTCGCCTGTGATCACAACAGATATAGGGTTCACCCTTCGCGATAGCTCTGAAAATACTACAGCAACTGTTTCTACACAAGATGAATTGACATCTCCGGGCAGGTGTGGGTTATCAATAGTTATTTAAAGTATTCGGCGGCAAGCTGTGATCGGACGGTCTTCTTTACTGCATATTTTCAGCGTTAGTCGCTGCGATGGCGGCCAATACCCAAACGTATAGCTGTATAGACGAGGAATATGAACAGCGAGGTTGCCTTCACTACACTGCTCTAGCTTTGGAGACGGTTCTATATATTCCGAGCGCATTATATACGACATAACGAGTAGAGCGTTAATATCATCAGTTACTGACTGAGCATACACAATGGCCCATGAACAATGACCTGCGACCGTTAGTGCCGAATAATTAGGACAAGTACACACATTTGCATCGAGCAGTTTGTCGAATTCTTGTTTAAAACTGTGAAGACTATTAAGTTTTCAGCAAAACTCTTCCAAGCAATTGTAGCTCTTTCCCGAATTTTGCAATTGGAACACACACCAATTTTCCCGAAATGATATATACAATGGAAGTGTATCATGCTAATTTTTTGACCAATTTAAGACAAACGAGGCACATTTTCTCTGATATTATGGTGTGAAAGAAGGTCTGTATTGCACCGGCAAAATATACTAAACAATGGAATACAACAGACAACTAACATATGAACATGAATGTTTGTTTTAAAACATTTGTGACGCGGTGACGCAGTGACTCGGGGGATTGTACGTTTGAGTGTTCATGGTTAGGTTCTGACATTTCAGGGCGTCCAGGCGGTACGAAAAAGTCATGAAAAGTAACCAATCCATAGTGTATTTCAATGTGTACGGGCATGCATTAGTAAGGGTCATGTGGATCAGACATATGACAATAATAACACGTATTTGGCAATATCCAGTTCTTTGTGAACGTGGACGATAACCTTCCAATTCCAGAAATACACTGGTATGACGTAATTAATAAACGAAGCAATGACTGTGTGTACACATCGCGTCCTCAGACGACTGACGGCTCAACACACAATCGCTAACCCAATAGAGAGAATTTACGGGATTAAATCCAACACCAAGTCCTTAAGAGAAATCATAAGAAGACCAATCGATAGAGACTGTGGGAAGTCGGAGAACCAAGACCGAAATAGGATCTCATCGTTTGCCTGGGGAATGAAAGCTAATATGAATAAGAAATTGGATAAGTTAAGATATCGCGTCTGTGCTGACGCAACGACAGCCGTTTGCTCATTACAAGTAAACTGGCATGTTCCTCAAAATATATCGATTACTCAATGTTTAGAAACCGCATGACGTGCCCTCACACACTTCACGAATCCACCAGGATTGAAATGAAGTAACCAGGGGCTTTTTCTACGAAGGCTAAGTAAATTTCAAGAACTTGGGAGCCGTATCATAGGCACAGATCGAGTGACGCAGCTTCGAGTGCACTATGAATCACGGAAAGGCATTATATATAGCAAATCACAGTTCAAGGACCATGCTTACGTTCTTGATAAGGTATTTTTCGAGGTGGACATTTCCATGATGATGTAAAAATCAATCTATGTTTATTAAAATAGTTGAATGTGTTAGTCACTCACCATAGCCACTCATTGAAATAGATGTAACAAGGTTTCTTCAGGCAGTAAGACGTTAGCGAAATGGTATAAGGAAATGGGTATGGTTAGCCGAACGCTTATACCGATGCACTTATAATTTACTATGACAGTCAACTGAACAAAATTTAAGATAGTTAAGACAGGTCAATATCGAACGTCTCAATAAACACTCAAAACGAGTGATACGAGTCGTGAGCAGCCCGCATCTCCTGAAAATGAATAACAGCTATCACAGATATACAATTTTACCATTGGCACATAAATGCTGTGTGACCTCCCGAACGGATAATGACGTCACTATAATCACGTTTAACCATATTAATCTGTCGAAGAGGAACATTTTGGCAAATTGACGGGCTGAATTTGATGCCTAATTTACCCGCGCACATCAAAACGTAAACTCATGTATAACACACATGTTGTGATGTGCAGCTACACTTTACACATCTATTGCACTCGGGCTTGGCCAGGAGTTCTTAATCACTCCTTGTGCACAAATAAATAAATAATAATAAATAAAATAACCGACTGTAATGATGTCTCGACAGCTGGATATATGGACTAGCAACATACTTGTGGCTATCACCTATTTACGCAATGAATGGCCATTGCACACCACGTTGTGTCTCTTACCGGGGATCTCACAATCTCTCATACATTATTGTTATAAAAAGGGTTATTTCACGAATTGACAGTGAAAAATAGTAGAAAGACATAGTTATATTACATTATAAGAAGCAAATCCATCATTATTTCATTGCAGAGACCGACGTGGTCATTTTTGCCTATATGGGCGGGGAATGACCGTGGGTGTATGACATATGGTGTTCGGATAGTGTAGTGTTTTTTCGTACAACGGTCAAACCAGTAGAGATCATTTGGGCACAGACAAACTGTTCCTGGATGATTTTGCACAAGTTCTTACTTTCAAGTCAAGGAACTGGTAAAGAAGACCCACCACTCCATTTAACCCGTGACCCAATTTGCGGTTTTAAATCGAACACATAATTCTGCTATGAATGTTGACAACATTACGTCAGATAATGTCCCATTCGCATCATCGATAAACCGATTCAATGCATTTACCGGGCGGCCCTCTTGGGGTTGAAAATCAAGAAATCAGTACTCGATATTCCAGTCCTAAGACATAAAATAGCATCATCATACTTGACCTGGTTCGGCATTATAAAACAAGATATTATTTTCCATCATGTTTTGTTCTCTCCGATGGTAGGAGAAAGCGGAGCATTTTCTCTGATAACATTCATTCCCGTAGTGAGACGATGGGTAATTTTTCACGGACTGTATAGGCGGTGGTTTCTGTATTTATTGTTCACTGGTTTGCGGAAGTCAGGGCACAAGCAAATCGAAGTATCCACCTCGGGGGCAACGAAGGGAAATCACTCCTCCTTAGAGGCTGCTGAATATATCGATCACGCAATTGGGTCGTTGCACTGTAGTCGAGATTGCAAATTCCGACTCCACGGCCGTCAATGACCAGTTTCCAATAACGGTTTATAGCGTAATGAAACCTTCAGGCTGGACGAATTTCAACTTAACCCATTTTTCGTCTCAGTCTAAACTAATTTCAGTATATGTCGTAGAGCTGTCTACCGACAAAAACATGACAGATAGGTAGAGTATAAACAAGAACTGGAGATAGCTTGATCAATGTCGTGAATGTTTATATGGAGAAGCAGGTCATATTTCAATTGTATTTGTATCATTGCTTTGCATATGTTCGAGATTGAGGAATTGGTCAGGCGGTAGCTTGATCCGCCTGTACATTACCTCTGTAATAAAGATACAACGCTCAGATTTTCGTATGGACTAATTATTGTATATGTTCCAGGGTTGCCTGATTGCATTATAGTGGATGTAGGATTTGACTGTCTCGAGATGTCTGAATACAACAGTGTGTCGTGTCCTTTGAAAATCTACTTATGTACACGCTTGTGAATGGTTTGTCGATATAATTGTTGCATTATCTTTTTTTACTTACCGGTACTTAATATTGGATGAAGGCTTATTTTAGATTATTTGTTATTTTTTCCATTGCGTTCTGATACAATTATTGGACCTTATCCAAATAACAGCTGCGTTTACAATTCGATTGTTTATATAGCTGTTACGAACCACGGAACATGCGAACAAAACTCTGTTGTTGTAGTAACTTGAATTCATTTCTATCCAATACTCTTATGAAAAGAGACCCATCTGATATTGCGCAACTCGTGGCGAAATGAGCAGAACTATGGGAACCTGTCCCAAACAAAATAGGGCAAAACGAACACTCCACCAAACCCGGAAACTTATGGATTAGAATGAGGATCTCAATACAAACGTGTTTCTATGGGCCACGAGGTGGGTCGGATGGGACAGGTAGCCTACCCGCTGGTTATGTGAGATGCATCCAAAAGACAGAATCTGACCGGTAATCATCCTATTTTTCTCTTTCAAATGGTATATGTTCCATTGCCGCCTTATTTTATCTTCAAGAAGAAGTTAACGTCAGGCGTCATTCGAAGGTACACAAACTAATAGTAAATTACACCTTACCTGTATAGCAGGCACTCACAAAAGCGACCTCTGTTGTAATTTGGAATGTTAGTTTCAATCATGGATGAAACAATAAATTGATAGACTTCTTTGAAAGATTAACATGAACGGAACGAATGGGAACCCTTTTCTTCGTTTTGTTCTACATATTATATATTGTGCTCGACAATACTTTGTGGATCATGAAAATCTATTAAAGTGACGTCCAAACCCTCAATTGTTTTGTTACCTGGTTAGCTACCTGTGAATTGCGTGAAATGGGATTCACGACAGATGAAAATCACAATGTCATATTAATTGTGTGTTGTTTGTGATAAATAATCCCTCCGCCTAAGTCAATTGTATTCATTCATGCGGCCACCTTTTGCGATGAAATTCAACAGTATGGTAATTGATGCAACAACCTTCGCAATAGAAGTTTTTACTTTTGTATTTAGAGTTACAACTTTTTTTCAGGTCACTCACCATTTGTCTAATCAAGGTCACTAATGTTGTGGGGAATCGACATGCAGGGTCATATTTTTCACGATCTTCATTATGATGTACCAGATGCAATTGTTGGCTGTGGTATCGACTGCAATGTAGTGAGTTTTAGAGTCTCCACACTCCACTCTTGTAATTGCGCTTAGCTCTTTTCGTTATCGGTCATTACTCGGTCATTACTTTCGAAACTGTCAGCCGGCCACATTTGCAGCGCAATTGCAAATTACACACGGGATAATTGAATATCGATGTGACTGCTAAACTTGCATTTCACATCGGGAGACACATGGCATATGCGAGAATGTTATGATGTGTACAATGAGAGCGCGAGCCAAAGCTTTTGCAGCAATTCGGTCATCCACCCTCTCAACAACGTGCCGACTACGTTCGAGCACAACAGTCTGGTTGTGAGCGATCATATATATATAGCCTGTGCCGAATGGAGGGAAGGGAGACTTCCTCCCAGCAATAATTTGGCGTCCATTAGGCCTGTCTCTCCAGCGGTGCTCAACCAAGGGGTCATAAAACAAACGCTGGCTGAGACCGGTAATGAAATTGTGTCGAGCCGGGAGCGACCTGGGGGAAGGCGTCGATATACTGGCGGGCAGTTGACTAACACCGGTCCAAAACGAGGGAAGCGGGAGCCTAATGTCGACAAATATAATTCTGCGCGGCGTAATTTAATAAAAGATAGTGAGCAACCGAAATGAAGAATATATGTATATCAGACTTACGCTGAGTTGGCCAACAGCGCGGGACCCGGTGGAGAATATTGTTTACTAATGACCCAAAATCCACTAATGATATCCGGTGCGTTGTATAATCTCTGACTATGAGTAGGCCTTTCAGCTGAAAGTGCTCCATATATATGCAGCCAGCATACGTTGCCATTACACATACCTAAACATGCATGCTGTCGGTACAATGGTGTTTGGGTTACTCGGGATATACAAGTGTTTGTATATATAGTCAGCATGCGTTGCCCTTACCGAGACCAACCCACGCATGCTGCGGATACATAATATCTTGAGGCATGTGGGTTAGTCAAGATAAAAAGTTGTCTGCGAACTGCCGCCCTAACAGTGTTCCGTATATATATATATATATATATATATTTGCTGTCAGCATTCGTTACCTTTACCGAGACCTTAACAATCAGGCTGCTGGTACATAGTATGTTGAGGTAGGTGGGTTAGTCAGGATATACAGTTGTTTGCGAACTGCCGCCCTGAAGGTGTTCCATATATATATATATATATATGCAGTCAGCATGCGTTACCTTTACCTAGACCTAAACAATCATGCTGCGGGTACATGGAATGTTGAGGTAGGATATGTGGGTTAGTCAAGATATACAGTTGTTTGCAAACTGCCCCCATAAAGATGTTCGAAAAAAAATATATATATGTGTCAGCATGCGTTACATTTACCTAGATCTAAGCAAGCATGCTTCGGGAAAATAGTGTTGAGGTGTGCGAGTTATCTGCGATTTCATACTATGTTGTGGTGTGTGGGTTAATCAGGATACACAGTCGTTTGCGATCTACCTCCAAAATGGTGTTCTATATACAGTCAGTATGCCTTACCTTTACCCAGACCAACCCATTCATTTAGCGGTTACATATTAGGTATGTGGGTTAGTCAGGATACATACCCGGTAGTATTTGCGAGTACATGGTATATTGAGGTGTGTGAGATAGTCATGACACTGTTGTTCATCCCTATGTCAATGTACATGTACATCTGTGTATAGTGCACGGAACTATACCACAGGACAGAGTCAAGTCTGACGCCCGTTCAAAACTACAGTAGCAGCCGATGATATATATTGATGACACCAAGTTGTCCCCGTGTCTCACGTGCTTTTACCACTGCCTCGGCATGTTGTCGCGATATCGTGATTAGATACATCACTCACGATAAGTGTGTCTTGCCCCGGGCAACCTTGTATTGAACTGAACAGGGCCAATGCGTGTGACCTACCGGTAGCCTCATTTCTGTTTGGATTGAATGACCACGTTGCTTTTCTGTACTGTATCTTCGTTATTATACACACCGGACTCTCATATCGGTGGTGTGCATTGTACACCGTATTTCACGAACATCGCGGCTAGGCCATCGGCCAGTGTGCCACTAGCACAGCGAGAAGTATCTCTGGCAATATCCACTAAATTACACCGAATACGGCCAAATATTCACATATTCGACTGGTGCATCGCAACCCATAATTCCACTGGCTCAACCTCAGGTGATAAATTACAAAATAGTTGGTCTCCTACAAATCCGTACAAGGTGTACTAAAGTGGTACGATGCCCCATTTAGACGTTTGTTATTTACGGCATTCAATAGCAATCCTGGGTCTTGTTCAAGTGAAACTGTTTGGATACTGATATCATATACCGGTCAAGAGTCTAGCAAGGTCAATTAAAAAGTAAAGTTCCTATCAATATATAATAGCCCAATTCCTATTGAACACCATTGAGTTTCCGCGATGACTACGTTATACTGCTCATTTTCATAAGCAGCGGTGCGTTTGTGCAAACTTAGTGACCCTTCCGTCCGATGTTAGCCTCGGCAATTCCTCGCCATAAATCATTCCAAGAAAATTTAATAAACTTATCACGATGATTGTACGCTGAGGATATATCATAATTAAGGGTCGTAATTTATTATTATCTAGCAATATCAATGGCCAGGTCGGCAGAGATATACGGCGGTGATGAAGAAAGTGGCAATTATCCACGGTTCTCTTCTTAACGACATGTTTGTCATAAC
Source organism: Pentamera pediparva (assembly GCA_025400115.1). Classification (NCBI taxonomy): domain Eukaryota; kingdom Metazoa; phylum Echinodermata; class Holothuroidea; order Dendrochirotida; family Phyllophoridae; genus Pentamera; species Pentamera pediparva. Next base: position 12,748 of record JAODTT010058846.1, read on the forward strand.
TGACATTCGTAAGGTCAAAATCCTTATCACTTTTACTCTGGTCAAACAAGGTACCGTTTTCTTTCAATTAATTGTATTGGGGTTTTGGGTTGGGTAGCGTGAGAGGAGGTCATATATAATGAATCAAGTGAGCATGTACTCGATCCAATTTGGTACTTGGTCCAATTAATACCACTTCAGCTGATTGAAGGATTGACGATGTCATTAAGTAATGCAATATCGAACCAACTCCCAGCAGATAAATCGGCCCTTTTCTTGTTCATCTGTATTTAAGACTGAGCTTTAATCGCATCTCTTCCACCAAGCGTATCATGGATAACGCGCTGTTAAACTCGTGAAAAGATGACATCGCTATATCAAGTGTTTTTATTATTTTTTCATTCGTTATTTTATGTTAGCTATACTATAAATGTAAGTTTTGTTCTCCGTATTTCCCAATCATCGTTCGTTGGTACTGGTGTTTACAGAATACCTTCTGGGAAGAAATTGATACCTATACGGGAAGTGTCTGAAGTTACTGAAGTTACACAATGATGTGATGGCGCTTATGTCATCATGTTCATGATTAACATGGAATCTGTCTTTATCAGTGACTTTCCCTGGTGATTTCCTATGTGGATTGATTGTCTCATCTCCTGTAGCGTAATCCACGCCAGATACGCCAGATACCGCGCGGGATACGGCATGTACATCTGGATTGGATGGTTTACGATGCATATATGGGGGCATAAAGCCGGGCTATTAGCCTAAACCGCGAGGCGTGTCGGTGTCTCTCTCTGCCGCTAATTGATTGGGGACTGGCACGGCCATTACTGGCGGGTACTGGGACATTAACTGGCTTCCCGCGTCGCTGCTCAAACCATGGCGGGAATACTTTCCCGAATTTTCGCCCATAACTGGTCAGATTCTACCCCTGGAAGGTGAATAAACGACGTGAGCGATATCTGCGTGATGGATTAGGAGCACACAATACCAGCACTGTCTCAGTATGGCCACGGCAGTCCACCGATTGGAAGCGGTATCATGTGTTTTTAGAATAAATTGTAGATTGCGGGACGTCGCTGAAGTCTCTGGTGTCAATGACACCGGGCCTCGTTCTGTCATCACCAGGAGTGATATACCATCTGGCCTGGGGTTATTAAGAATTTATGCGGCGAATAAAGTATTGCTCGGATCTTACGCTCGTCTAATAGCTGACATTTGTACTAGGGGGCGACCGCCTGGATTCCACCACAAGCGTATTTCACACCTTCAGAGTGAAGTGAACCCTGAACGACTAGATTATAATTTTTCATTACGTTCAATGAATTGTTTGAGGTTTGACGATCCTATGCTCTAATTATTGCCTGCAGTAAAACAGTTGGCGGTATTAGTCAGACCTAATTGGACCGGAACTGCACTGAGGTAAAACAACCTCACCAGAATGAAAACTGATTATTCAGAATAAGCGAGCAGGAAAAAGTTCAGATGAGAAAACGTGCAGACGTACACGTACACACGTCAATGGTATTGTAATCGTTGACCTACCAGTAACAGCATACAAATGTAAGCGTCGAATATTCAAAAGTCAAGGTTGGGAGCTTGATCGGAAATGTGTCACATTTTACGACGCTTTTGGTTCATTATTTCAATTCGGTGAGTAAGTTTTAGTGCCAATTGAATGACATAATGTGCATAATGTTGCACAAATGTGAATTTGCTCGACACAGGATCAAAAAATGTTGATATTGTTACTCATAACGCATACGTTTCACTCATACTACGATCGACTACTTGGATGCGCACGTTTAAACCGAGTGAGATTTTGATGATACGATTGTGTCGGTGCCATGCAACTCCTTCACCGTGAAATTACCATCTACTTGCAGACGTCGTACTTAACGAACATTCTAGGTCAACATACAAAGATACATATGTAGGTAACCCACTTATTAACGAATATAGGATTTTGACCTCATTCAGGAAAAATCAACATAACTGTTACCATAAAGGACTGGTAATTGAATCATTTTCTTCGTTCCCATGTGAAAGTTATTTGGGGCTGGAGCGCATTAAATAATTACGCGTTATGTAGCATGGCATGTAAATGACGCAAATCGCTACCAATAATCTCCAGCAGAAGGATTGATCCAAGTTGCTCTCAACAAATAGCATTTTAATTATTGAGGTATCAATGTAACGTTTCCTTCCTGGCGCCTATTTTTCAACAATTTATTCCGGTTGTTCTGTAGTTGGAAGGAATTCCTACCCAGTACCAAACCTTTGCAATCCATAGGGACCCAATGTGACATAATGGTATGAATATGGTAATGGTATGACAAAATTCACTCTACGATACGATACTTTACGATATCACCAATTTGTCAGAAACTGACTGATTGAGACACTTTAAACAACGGAAAATCAGTTAATTTACTATATAAATGTAAATGTT
>JAODTT010058847.1:0-10022 GCA_025400115.1 Pentamera pediparva
GAGGCAAACATATTATCCCTTCATCCTGCAGCGGATCTACTCCACACAATTCTCAATAGCTAGTAGTGGAGCCTGATCGTCATTACACGTGACGTACAGTTGGGTGTCGTCAGCCTACGTCATGTAACGGAAACCACGACGAATAATATCCTCCAGGGGCATTGTGCAATTAGGGAGCCCTGGAGAACACCGCAAACCACTGACGTACCACGCCCTCGATCCCACACCGATATCGCAACCTATGGAGCAATATGGTATGATCCATCGTGTCGAACGCAGCCGACAAATCTAATATAATAAGAATAACATCTCGCCTGTCATCGAGGGACTTCAGAACGTCATTCGGCATACGAAGGAGTGTAGTCTCTGTGCTATGTCTCGCAAGATAGGCTGTCTGACAACCAGCATACCGTATATATTCATAGACATGTCTCTCAATTGATTCAGAAATAACGGCAAGATAATATACTGATCTTTAGTTCTTCAAATTGACCTGTTTATATGCTTCTTCAGCAGGGGCCTAACGAGAGCATGTTTTAAAGGCTCAGGGAACCCACCCGATGTCAATGACAAATAAATAATGTCAGTGATAATTGGTGCTAACTGGTCACTGCAGTCCTTCAGAAGTGAGGCAGGTATGGGACCACGCTCGCAGGACTTATTCGGAACTTCAGACATCAATCTCCCAATTTCGACAAATGTTGTTGTTCTGAACGAAGCAACCACGGACAGGGAGCCAGGCAGGAGTGTTCACTTGGTGAGACCAATGGAAGTGTCTGACGGATACCCACAATCTTCGAGGTGATGAATTATGCAGATATGTTTGATAGTCTTGCTGCGTCGACGTTCCCAGGAACCGCAGATAACACTGACTCCCGATTACCGATGATCGAGTCTACTGTGTTGAACATCGTCATTTGATCTGCGTCGATTATTCTCTTATGATGATAGGATGTGTTCGATTGGTCAACAACATTTCGATAATCAATGTGTGTGACAATGTCACATATATTCTAATGACGACGTCACACAAAATATTCTGATACCAAATTTCCAACAGGTGTTTCTTGCTGCAAAGGAAAGCTATTTCTGTTTGCTGGTGTGGACTAGGCAACCATTCAGATGGAGGATTCCCAGTTGGAATCATTCCCAGCTGTTAATTCAAAACCCAGCTAGAAATGATCAATCCCAGTTGGAAATCACAAACACAGCTGGGAATGACTTCAACTGGACCCAAATTCCAGTTGACAATTCCCAACTGGTAAATATGCAAACCCAGTTGGCAAATTGTGAACCCAGTTGGGGAATTCCAACTGTTTTTTCACCTGGGGTACCCTCTAATTGAAATCTATCCACACGATGCACTTTTCTGGGTAATTTTGGGACTGCATCTGCTATCCGAAACGTTTTGTGTTAGCTCAATTATTCTCCAATGCATTGTCCGCATTGCTGAAGCTGACTATTTTATATAGATTATGGGATTATTCAATGTTTGTCAGATTTCAATGGATACTTTTTGTTGCGACAGAAAATTAACTAATATTTGGGGTGACACTATCGGCCTAAGTAAGCTTGAGAAGGCTTAAACGTTTTTGTTACTATTTCAGCTAACAACCCACCAGCCGCCCCTACCTGTCCTTCAATTCAGCCTGTTACAAGTGTTCCTGGTAACTTTGGTCAGTTTGTTGACTCTGACTCCCCTGCCTGTTTCAATAATGAAGATGGCGTATTTGACAGCGCCTGTGACAGCGGCTCTGTAACTCGCAAAAAGTACTGGGTGGTTGTGGGTGACTGTTTTTAGGGTTTTTGATTTGATAGTGGCAGACTTGGATGGATGGCTGTCTCAACTATACCTTAGCTCCCAAAATACCTGAAATGGGCCAACACCCAATCCAATACTGAGGTGATCAGCCTGTTAACTGTTAGAAGGATGTGTGCACAGTGTACACAATTAATCTGATTCGATTGCTGCAGGATCAGGAAGCCACTTAAGGCTCATCAAGGAATCCTGGCTGTGTGATTGTACATGAGCACCGGCAATAACTCGCCTCCGCTTTCAACCAGTGCACAGATGATATCAAGGCAGGGGTGTAACCAATCATAACCTGCTACTGGAACCTTAATGTTATGTCCCCATCAGACAGATGATTGATGAACTCGAGGATCTGGAGGAGCGTGAGATTTATGTCCAACGTGACTGCTTACGGGCTACGGCCCCCTGAGGGAACCTCATACTTTTTGTTATTTCATAGATTCGCAAACCAGTGAAGTTTTGGGGAACCTAACTGTAACTATATACTGTGGTCAGGAATTCATCTGTAGAGCACTTTCAAACACTCTATTGAGGAAAGTGGCCTATAAGCTATCACATCATTCATCACTATATTTTGTTACTATTTCAGTCAACAGCCCGCCATCTGCCCCAACCTGCCCTTCAATTCAGCCTGTTACAAGCTTTCCTGGTAACTTTGGTCAGATTGTCAATTTTAACAACCCACTTTGTTCTGATGAGGAAGATGGCTCATTTGACAGTGTCTGTAATATGGACTCTAGGTCATTGTTCAGTGTTGGAACCACAGCAGTAACGTGTACCTGTACTGACTCTAGGGGTGAAACCAGTGACTGTGACGTTATCATACAAGTTCGTCCAGGTGAGTTCAGTTTTATTGATTCCTTGACTACTAAGTCAGAGAAATCTCTGCAGTCGTATGACAGTATGTCACTCACTCATGGGCGCACTCGCTCGAAAGGCCGCATTTCTTCCATTCGCTAAAGAATACCAAGCGCGTTGAGAGAGACAACGCATCTGTCACAGATACAGATCTTAGTAGTAGTAGCAGATAAACTATGTCACGAACTCACTCACCACGGATAGAACTCAGCGTCGCGTTTGGAGTTTCTGGACTTTTTGTATTCCAAACCAGAGCCTTAACAATTGAATTCTGGAGGCGGGGTTCCATGTGAACAGCAGCTACGAATAAGTAAGTTGATACAAAGCTCTGGTGCAGTTCCGTGAGTCGCTCAGACAACTTCAGTCAGCAGTCCGGTCAACTCTAGGTTTGTGACTCATTCTAACTTAGGTGGTTGAACCATATCATACTTTTATTGGGAATAGGACTTGCAGCAACTTGCACAAACAACCAACACTGTGTTATTACATGGTAGGCCAATATTGGTATGAAAGGTAGTGTAGCTATACACATCACCAAGTTCCCAACCTCATGTGGGCTAGGGACTATAGATCATGCCAATATTCCCCATATCCCCTCTGCTGTAAGAGGTGGCTGAAGGGAAGCACTCTACCAACTTTACACACAATAAATATAGAATGCTTAGGCCCATCAATTTGAAATTCAGTGTGTTTGTTCCTTAAAGTGGGTACAAGAACATGAATGGCTTTAGTGTGGTACAGGTATTTTTTATCAAAAATAGAACATTTGTGAATATTTCACACTTTATTTCATCTTGGAAACATGATATCTAGAGTATGCTTTGGTGGATAAGGCTCATACTCGGTGGGTGTGTGCCCCATAATGATCATATGATCCCTGTTGTTTTGGATCAGGTCTGATGTCATCTAAGGTTGTCTGAGGTCAGTCATAAAATCCTTGTAAACTGTAAAATGACTCTACAATGCTAGGTCCGATCAAGCTGGATTTAGTTTGCAGCTTTCTTATTGGAGCACATGTACAAGAACGCCAATGTTTCTCGAGAAGACATGGGTCATCTTTGGTGTTTTTGAAAGTTTTGAAAGTTTCATCTGATCAAGTTGAAGTTTAAAATATAGCTTTTATGTGAGGTGTACCAGAACCATGGCATTTTACATGGATAATGGAGTATTATTGTTCGGTAATTAGAAAGGAACAACTGGTATGAAATGGATATTATGTCTTGCAAACACGATAACTGGAACAGATCTGAATGGATGAGGTTATTGGTTTCCCTTGGTGTTTCGCTTAAATACTTTATCAAGATAGTAGCTATAAGCTTTCTATCACTTATTCCTATAGTTTGTTACTGTTTCGGTGAACAGCCCACCATCTGCACCGATCTGCCCTTCCATTGAGCCTCTTACAAGCTTTCCTGGTAACTATGGTCAGATTGTTAATTTTGACAACCCATTCTGTTCCCAATCCATGGGTCGAAATAGCTCACTCATTACTGCTCCCAGCCTTCTGTTGGCGGCGGTGTGTAGAATATGCAAACAGTATTTTCTGTCCGTTGTAAGCGCTTGATAACAAGAGAGGAGCGCTCCCAACTATTATATTTTATCATACTATATAGTAAGCAAGTGTTGATGTGTTGTCAAACTAAGTACATACACCAACTGAGTTTCCAAAAAATGGGCTGACCTGATGTTGATGGTGTATCTGTTGAATTTGATTCTTTTTCTCTACATAAATTTATTTATGATATCCTGGCATTAAATCACAACCACTTTGTATATTTCATTTTTATCAGTTTCAGTTAACAGACCACCAGCCGCCCCAACCTGTCCTTCCATTCAGCCTGTTACAAGTGTTCCTGGTAACTTTGGTCAGTTTGTTGACTTTGACTCCCCTGCCTGTTTCGATGATGAAGATGGCGTATTTGACAGCGAATGTGACAGGGGCTCTGGATCATTGTTCAATGTTGGAACCACAACAGTTACATGTACCTGTATAGACTCTGCTGGCGTCAGCAGTGGTTGTGAATTTGTTGTAGACGTTCGGCCAGGTGAGTATCACCCAATAGCATTAACAATTTCTACCACAGCTCTGTAACTCGCAAATAGTATTGTGTGGTTGTGGGTGGCTGTTTTTACGGTTTTGGAAGTTATTTAATGATGGCAGGCTTGGATGGATGGCTGTCTCAACTATAACTAAGCTCCAAAAATACCTGAGTTGGGCCAACACCCAATCCAATACTGATGTGATCAGCCCATTCACTGTTAGAAGGATGTGTGCACAGTGTACACAATTCATTTGATTCGATTGCTGCAGGTTCAGGAAGCACCTTAAGGCTCATCAAGGAATCCTGGCTGTGTGATTGTAGATGAGCACCGGCGATAACTCGCCTTTGCTTTTCAACTAGTGCACATATGATATCAAGGCAGGGGTGTAACCAATCCTAACCTGCTACTGCCCCCATCCGACGGATGATTGATAACTCGAAGATCTGGAGGAGCGTGAGATGTATATTCAATGTGACTGCTCACAGCTCACTGAGGAAACATCATACTGTTCGCTATTTCATAGACTCGCAAACCAAGTTTTGGGGAATCTAACTGTAACTATAAACTATAGTCAGGAATTCAGCTGTAAAGCACTTCCAAACACTTTATCAGGAAAGTGGCCTATACGCTTCCACATCATTCATTACTATATTTCGTTACTATTCCAGTCAACAGCCCGCCATCTGTCCCAACCTGCCTTTCCATTCAGCCGGTTACAAGCTTTCCTGGTAACTTTGGTCAGATTGTCAATTTTGACAACCCACTTTGTTCTGATGAGGAAGATGGCTCGTTTGGCAGTGTCTGTGATATGGACTCTGGGTCATTGTTCAGTGTTGGAACCACAACAGTAACATGTACCTGTACTGACTCTGGGGGTGGAACCAGTGACTGTGCCTTCATCATACAAGTTCGTCCAGGTAAGTGCAGTTTCTCTATTCCTCGACTGAGTCAGAGAAATCTCTGCAGTCGTATGACAGAATGTCACTCACTCATGGGAGCACTTGCCTGAAAGGCCGCATCTCTCCCAATCGTCAAAGGACACAAAGCGCTTTGTGAGAGACAACGCATGGAACTGTCACAGAGGCAAATCTTAGTGGTAGTATCAGGTAAACTATATCACGAACTCACTCACCACGGATAGAACTTAGCGTCACGTTTCGAGTTTCTGGACTTTCAAAACTTTTGTCAAATTCTCTACGACATTTTCAGACTTCGTTCGCGAAACCTTCGAGGATTCATTATTTGGACCGTGCGTTTTGAAAGCAGTATTCTCTGAGATTACAGTTTCTTCGAAGGGTGTTGTTCCCGCCCTAAGTTCGGCAAAACAAGAAGGAGGATATGTTGGGGTTGCGGAACCGGGGGGGGAATTGTTAGTGACTCGATACGGGCAGGAGGTGGGGTGCAGTGTTCTATTTGTGGTGAGTATCGTCGTTCACAGTTTAACAAACCAGTAAATTTTGTGTATTTCAAACCTGATCCTTAACAATTGAACTCTGAAGGAGGGTTCCATGTGAACAGCAGGTGCGCATAAGTCAGTCGATCCTAAGCTCCGGTCCATTTCCGTGAGTCGATCAGATACCTTCAGTCAGCTGTCCGGTCCACTCTAGGTTTGTGACTCATTCTAACTTAGGTGGTTGAACCATAGCATACCAATAAGGTGAATAGGACTAGCAGCAACTTGCAAATGAAAAACCACTCTGTTATTACATGGTAGGTTAATATTGTTATAAGAGGTAGTGTAGCTATACATGCTGTTGGCTGGGGACTAATGATCATGCCTATCATTCCCGTATCCTCCCTGTTGTAAGAGGTGGCTGAGGGAAAGCACTCCACCAAATTTAAACACAATAAATATAGAATGCTTAAGCCAATCAATCTGAAATTCAGTGTGTTTGTTTCCTTACAGTGGGTACAAGAACCTGAATGGTTCCAGTGTGTTTCATGTAATTTTAATTAACAACAGGACATTTGTGGATATTTCATACTTAATTTCATCTTGGAAACATGATATTTAGAGTATGCCTTGGTGGATAAGGCTCATATTTGGTGGGTGTGTGCCCCATAATGATCATATGATCCATGTTGTTTTGAGTTAGGTCTGATGTCATCTAGGGTTAACTGAGGTGAGTCATAAAAATTCTTGTAAACACAATGACTCTACAATGCTAGGTCCGATCAAGCTGAGTTAAGTTTGTAGCTTTCTTATGGGAGCACGTGTACAAGAACGCTAATGTTTCTCGAGAAGACATGGGTCATCTTTGGTGAAAAATGGGAAATGCATTAGTATATGAACCCCTCTTATTTTGGTTCAGGTCAAATGTCATCTAACATCTAAGGTAAGCATTGGTTAAAGTCTGAAAAACTTTGTCAACATGATACGTTTTGAGAGCTTCCTCTGATCAAGTTAAAATTGAACATGTAGCTATCATGTAAGGTGTACCAGAAGTCCAGAACCATGTCATTCCATGTTATTGTTTGGTATGAATGAACAACTGGTATAGAATTGATATATGTCTCGCAAACACAATAACTGAAACAAATCTGAATCGATGAAGCTATTGGTTTCCCTCAGTATTTTGCTGTAATATTTCATCAAGAAAGTATATATAAGCTTTCATATCACTCATTTCTATATTTTGTTCCAGTGAACAGCCCACCATCTGCACCTACCTGCCCTTCCATTGAGCCTCTCACAAGCTTTCCCGGTAACTTTGGTCAGATTGTTAATTTTGACAACCCATTCTGTTCCGATGAGGAAGACGGATTGTTCGGCAGTGTCTGTGATATGGGCTCTGGGTCATTGCTCAGTGTTGGAACCACAACAGTAACATGTACCTGTACTGACTCTTCAGGTGAACGCAGTGACTGTGCCTTCAACATACACGTTCGTCCAGGTGAGTGCAGTTTGGTTACACCTTTGCCTCTGTGTTGCTAATATTATAAACTTCAGTTAATATCGTGTTTAATTTCTTTGGGTTTTGTCTCATGATGACTCAATCGATAGAGAATCATACCATACTATCGATTGGTAGGGTTTTGTCAACTGTTATAGTCGGACATTCTCATTAGAAACATGATGACTTGAATGGACAACTTGTGCATGAGCAACTTCTCAGCAGCTTCTGGTCTTTTCCTGCCCAGATCATTGGTCTGTGCAATCAGAACACTGACTGTGCACACTACGAACAATTTTACAGACTCAGATCAGTGGGTATGGCTCTATCTGATAAAAATAGGTCTCCTGAGACTGTTAGCCCCATTAGATGATGATATAACAGCCAATCAGATTGCTTCATTCAAAACGAAGGAGCTAAATTGCCAATCAGAAGACAGCAGTTGAATAAAACAGACATTGTAGAGAAATTTCCAGAGAGCACTGCCACTTCTGGGGCAATCTTTTCTACGCCTGGAAGCATCCCCTACAATTCTGAGTGAGATTGACTTCATTTTAGACCTTAATTATTTCCCTATTATTCAGTAGCTTAGGTCTACCTTTCAAGTGATTATGGATAATATGTTCATACCTATTTCCAATCGTATGTAGGCCTATCCCTTCCAAATGGTACCCTAACGAAATGTAAAGTCTGAATGACATGGACAATTAGACAGTTAGTTGGTATGGCTCACCAAGTATGTTTAGTAACAGGCTCAGAGCTGCACATTAGGTCAAACATAAATAGACCCTATGAATCCAGATAAATTTGCTATTGGCCAATGCCACGTCTTATATCTATATCCTGAATGGCATTTGTCGCGCGCTTACTTCTTGACATCTGCGTAAACACACATTCAGGTATTTAGTTTATATGCTTCATTGAACAGAACGAATGCCGCCCCGTCTTGTTTGCCCGTCGTCGGACTCAGTGCTGGTCTTTCCATTGCCTGACGGAAATTCCGTTGCTGTGTGGGGTCGACCCACCTGTTTTGACATCAGCACGTCTACGCCATTGAGTCCAGAGTGCACTGCCACTTCTGGGGCAATCTTTTCAACGCCTGGAGACATTCCTGTGCGGTGTACGTGTAGTTCAGGGTCACCACCTATCTCTGAATGCACCTTTGTTGTTACAATTCCAAGTGAGATTTACTTCATTTTATACCTTTATTATTTCCCTATTATTCAGTAGCTCATGTCTACTTTTCAACTGATTACGGATAATATATTCACACCTATTCCCAATCATACGTGGGCCTAAACCTACCAAATTTTACCCTATCGAAAGTACGCTTACTTCTTGACATCTGCGTAAACACACATTCAGGTATTTTAATTTGTATGCTTTATTGAACAGGACAAATGCCGCCCCGTCTTGTTTGCCCGTCGTCGGACTCAGTGCTGGTCGTTCCATTGCCTGACGGAGATTCCGTTGCTGTGTGGGGTCCACCCACCTGCTTTGACATCAGCACGTCTACGCCATTGAGTCCAGAGTGCACTGCCACTTCTGGAGCAATCTTTTCTACGCCTGGAAACATCCCTGTGCAGTGTACGTGTAGTTCAGAGTCACCTCCTATCTCTGAATGCAACTTTATTGTTACAATCCCAGGTGAGATTTACTGCATTTTAGACCTTTATTATTTCCCTATTATTCAGTGGCTAATGTCTACTTCTCAACTGATTACGGACACTACGTTCATAACTATCCAGTTAATGCGCACTGTCTCGTAAGGTATTTTCCGATTGGCTACTGGTATTCTATTGTACCGATTATAGGCATTAGGGTGAGTGCAGCCGATCATAAGAATACTTCCGAGCAAGTGCGCATCGGGCCTAACTATTTCAATCGTATGTACCTATACAATTTACCCCATCAAAATGTTCAGTCTAATATCTACATGACCTGAACGAATGGACAGTTGGCTGTTATGGCTCACCAAGTAGGCTTGGTGTCAGGCTCAGAGCTGCACATTGGGCCTAAAATAAATAGACCCTAGATAAATCCAGATAAATTCGTCATAGCCCTATGCCACGTCTTTTTTCTATATCTCGTATGACATTTGTCGACATACTTTTTGACATCTGCGTAAACACACATTCAGGAATTAATTCATTGACCAATTCAGAGCAATCTATGCAGTCATATCATTGTGTTTGTTTGTGTATGTACGTGTGTGTGTGTGTATGTGTATGTGTGTGTATGTGCGTGCGCGTGTGTGCGTGTACGTACAATCGCTACCCTAACGAGTATTTATTTGCATGCAGCTCTGGCGGGCTTGCTGCTGCTTGCTGCACTCGCGGATCGTCGCTTTGGCAGCTGGCTGCCTGAAACCGCTCCTATATAGCGCGGGGACGTCACGGTCGAGCGCCCTTGGG
>JAODTT010058958.1:0-10019 GCA_025400115.1 Pentamera pediparva
ACCCACAATATTTTTCAAACATATGAAATAGTTGGGAAATTTTGCGACCAGTCGATAATATTCGGAAGGTAGCTCTGGGCTAATGAGACAAAACGTATTCAATTCAAACTAAGACAACAATGTTTTATTTCTTACGAGAAATTCCAACTAAATAAGCGATTTTTTCAGTAACTTGGAGAAGGGTAATTTCGGCATCGGAATACTACATTTCCGCATAGAATTGCGCTTCGCGCCAGCGATGTTAGCGCTGGGAGGTACGAAGGTTATTCTTAAAATACAGTTATCAGTTGACATTTTCTGACATCTGACAATTTCACAGAAACATATAAAGTTTACTTGTCGAATGAAAGCGAAACTGTACTCTTCCTCAGGAAATTCAAACTATATAGGCTTATCACAACTCGAAACAAAAAGAAAAGGCTACAGGTCTATTGTATATTTGGGTTCGGATTCCAGCTTTGCACCATTGCTGTTGACATTTCAGTTTCAGACTTGTAGTAGGCATGTACACAGTGTACAGTAGATGGAAATCCAGTCTCCAACTGAGGATTCCTTGGAATCAACCTGCTGAACCAGTTAGAAGATACAGATAAGCAACCAGGAGAACCAATACAGTGTAAGGGGGTGGCACTCCCCTCCCCACATGAGTCAGTCTCTTTGGGCAAAAATGCTGGTTTCTAATCCAGTTATAATTAGTTAATTCTGCATAATCGTTACACACTCAAATGGAATTTCATTCACTCAGAGGCGTCAATTTCGATGTTTGCCAAGTTGCTCGCGCCATGCATTGCATATGCTTGGCGCTGCGCCTATCTATTTGTAGATAGCCACATACGGAAACTAACTATATCAAATTGAATTGAATTCCTTAAACTTAAAGGCGTCAATTTTGCTGTCTTAGGAGTACCCTTTTGCATTTTTTATCCGCTCCGCTCAGAAATATGTCCGCACTACTTCTCTGTAGTCATCGCAGACTTTTCTCATCCCCATCCTCTTCAAATTCACAAGCATTCGGTAATTATATAACTAAACACGAACTTTCAAACGTCAGAGTATCCAATTCTCTGTTGTTAGACTGTTTAGGCAAACTTGAACAGCCCCCAAATAATGTTCAGATTCAAAACTCTGGCAGGAATCAACCAAATTCGGTCAAATAATAGTTAAACATTTAGGAAGAGATGAGAGAATAAAACATGTCCAGGGGCAGACCCAAGAGCGCGCCCTATTCTGGTCCATAAATGTCTTGTCTCTAAATTGCAAGAGAACGCAACTGGAGCACTTCAATTGCAAATTTTCCCTGCGGGAGGACTCGAACCCCTGCCGGGGGCATCATGATGCAGGCCTACGGGACTCTCGTTCGGACATTCCGCACTCAAAGGGACGCCCGCCTTTTTCACATTCCTGTATCGGCCCCCTCTCGCCTGTATTTATTTCTGAGTACCCGAATTTTTCATTGGAAAAGTGCCATCAATGTTGCGCACTCTGTGAACAATAATGTTTTCTGAGGTGGGAAGGATTCCCCAAAAATGCCAAACAGTTTCGCGCGCTCCGCACGTAACCAAGTCTGCAATTGTCATTCCACCGTTGCATTTTCCGCTGCTCACTTATGCACTTCGTGAACGTTATATTTATAGGTTAATGTTCCCACTTCCCATCAGCTTCTCAACGAGTTTTGTGCATCCAAAACCTATAGGCGCCCCTCGGACACACTCACACTCAGTTGGAAATTTTGAATTTCCAGTCAGAATTGTGATTCGTCACCACCTAATCGTCTGACACTACACTCTGAAAACACCCTTGTAAAAATGAACAGAAATCGAATAAAATGGGCACCTACCAGAAATCTGATCAACTATTTTCAGCGCGAAACAAAACATTTTCTGCTAAAAATGATTCAAATCAAATCAGATTTTTTAACCTTTATCAAATATTTGACTGGATTTGGTTAATTTTGAATCGAAAAAATTATTCGCTCCGCGTCGAAAATACTAATACATTTGATCAGATTTCTGGTAGGTATGCCTAGATTTCCTCCGTGAAGACTAATGGAATTGTAGAACAACATTGTGTTAACTGCAGCCAATTGAGACCAACTTAGATGAAAATAGCGTATTGCTCATGAACGTGTTTGTGTTTTCTTACCAAATACAACTGCACACAACACTGGCTACTGGAGTGAACACATAATGCAGAATAAAGATCGCGAGATGACACATCGCTGGAAGATGAGATTAAGATTACACCCAAGTAACAACTAGAGTATACAAGAAAATATGTTCCAGTAGCTACTGTCACATGCAGCTGTATCGGCTGGTTTTCGACATTAATTGTTTCGGACTAATGACGTTACAAGGGAAACGCCATTCATGTCGCCATTGAGTTCACACAGTCAGCCTAATCGCTGATTTTCAATTTTTCTACAAGTGAAAAGTGAAATTTCTTCGAAGTTAATGAATGCTTGAATACATATATATATCCTTAACAGTTCTGCGGATTTCCATTCGAATCGGGGTCACAATTCACGTCCTACAGAGTTTTGAGAACGATGTATTTTGCGTTGACTTGGCATTGAGCTGGTCTTTTGCGACCCCCCTCCCTGATGTCACGTCACAAAGACATCGAATTGTGTAATAATGGCGTCACGTGATGGTCCCTGTGGAATACAAAGTCAATGCAAGATATGTACTTGTACAAACCCTTCGACAAATGAACTAACAATGGGATCTGAATAAAAACTTACAAATTCGTTCACAAGATATGAACTGATGAGAGAGTGAATATCAACTCCCGTCTTTCTGCTGCCATGGTGTAAAATAGTAACATTTACTCTGTGAAGTCAATAGGCGGCCCTGGCATCGTTCCCCCGTGACGTCATCAGTTAGGGCGAAACTCAATCAAGTAAAATGACAGAACTCAACAAGGCAGCGTGATAGAATCTACAAATTGTGGGTATGGTTTCTCTGAACATGTCCCTTTTTCATCTGTGCCAGTTTAAAGATGATCTGTCTCATGGCCATTGGCCTTCAAGATTTCTATGGTTATTTTCATAGGAATCACTCAACATCGTTGTGGTCTTGTTTTCTCATAGCTGCCGGTATCACAACCTCGATCAGAGGCGGTGGTTGTGTTGGTACCGATGAGGTGGAAGGCCTCGCGACGGATAAATGCTACGGCCGTGCTGAACTGGAGAAGATTCCCGAATTCAAAGCAGGACTGGATGCGGCAGAGAGCGCCATCAACGGGACATACGACAACGTCGAGTTGTGCTTGTGCGAGACTGACTACTGCAACAGCGTGGCTGTGTCGTCAGTCAGCATTGCGGCACTCATTGCTTCACTCGTTGTCACACTCAGTGGGGTACTCTCTAACTGAGAGAACTCTCGAACTCACGCCGGGGATCTGCACAACCTAACACTATAACTGACCGGCAGGATAAAACCTTTAGAAAATATGTTATGATAAAAGATACTAAATTTCCGATCAGTCCATGAGATACACGAAAATGAACATCAATTCATGTTGAAATCGAAAGCCCTCATTCGATACCACCAACCCTAAAACGTAATTCAGCCAAAATCATACCACTCAAGTTAAACTTCTCTAGACCTGAAGATGAATGGTTATCAAGCATCAACTACCCTGAAGTTTTGAGTTATCACTGGAAACCTTTTCCCCTTGAATCTTGGTATTTGAAACCGTTCGCAACTTCTGATGGCGGGTGGCAATGTACATAAGCTCACACGAGCTTCCTATTGTCACTCGACCGTCGATCTCGCTCATCAAAATGATTATACTATATCCAAAAAAGTACGAAAGAGATTGAAATAAATTTCGTTGAATTGAATTGTCGTCCGACATGTGAAGTTGTATGTGTTCAACTGTAGGGACCTATTTTACTTTATTACAAATTTTGACCTACTTCTCTATAGTGTAATGGGATTCAGTTTTTCTTTTAATGATAGATTGCGTGTCAGTCATTGTCAGCAGATTACCATGAGAATCATTGCGATTGTGAAGAAAGACATCAAATAAAGGTCAATTGGAGCTGTTAGTGGGTTTATACAATGATGAGGGACATTCATCCCCGGCGTTTGTCGTTGTTCAGAGATGTATCCAAAATGTCTTCCTTCTAGATCTTTCAAGCAATTATGTTATTCAGAAAAAAAATACGTTAGCCTTTCTAAAGTTTTTTACGTGATTTTTAATATATTTTGGTATTTTTCATTATTCTAAATGTTTACCTTCTTGAACAACAAACACACAAACATGATCATAACATTCATGAGAGAACCTCGAAAATGTTTTTGATGTGCATGGATAATGCTCATGCGGATTATGACAATATTTTCACAGTTCATAGTTTCACATAGTTTCACAGTAAAAACCATCAATATATACCGGAAATCTTTCATTTAACGTTATAGGCTAACACAGTTTTTGTGTTTGTTGAGTAAATCAAAAAAGATATGTTTGTCGGAAAACACAAACGTTGTCCTTGTTATACTTTTTCGGAGTTTTTCATGTATTTTTCATGACTCTTTTGATTCACTATTTTTTTTATCTGACGTGAGGTTGACATGCGTTCCAACATAGAATTCCACTGAGGACGATGCTTTTGTAATACTCACCCCACTGCCACTGCAAAGTGCGCATTAACCTACAGTTCTCGTCTGGGGACTTCTGGCGCAGCCCCTGGTTAAACACTGGGAAAATATTGCTGAACAGTGGACAAATTGCGTCAAATTGTCACTCTTTAGAAACACAAAACAATTAGAGAGGAAGTTATTAGTTCATCCCATCCTCTCGGACAATAAATCATTGATTGTTTATTTTTCCTTACAGTGGGAGAGCTTTCGCTACATTGGTACATATTGCGTAGAATAGCCACTGTTAAAAAGACCGGAATACAATTCTGAAAGAAACAAGTTCATTGAATTCTTCCAGATAACTAGAACACTTCTTCTCCAATTAATATCCCGCGTGCACAAAATGCTAATGTCGGGTAACATTCGCTTCACAGTAGCAGTACTTTGGTGAACTTTTTTTTCTCTACATACAAATGGTAACATGCCTACCATCCCGCAAGGCATCGAGGTGAGAAGACCCGGGGTTCTGTTGCATGCATCCATGCATAGCCTATATACACACCTATGTATATATATGTACATACATACATACATACATAAAATACCCATATATATACCCATATATGCATAGTCAGTACGGCACCCGATCTGATCATGACACATTACCCCGGGTTTCCGGGGTTTGTATTTGTGAGACCCTGGGGCGTCACATCAAAAAATTGGCCTCTGTCACTTGTTACATTGGTCTCATTTATCGGTCGACTTATTCCCTTCCACAGCTGCTGATGAAAGGGAAAAAAGAATTAATTATTGCCTATATACCGATATCGTGAATTGGAGCCACTTCACCTACTTGAGGGTTGAGAGGAACGCACTGATGAGGGGAAGGCAAACTTACTGAAATTACCTGGCAATAATCTGATGAAAACGAAAATCGGAAAACCATACAGCCTAACTATAGTGGCGGGACCACAAGGAGGGTTTTCAGTGCCGAGAATTTCACTCCGAAAGAGTGGAAAAATTACTCCCTGGGATTAGATCTTAATTCCGATGCCATCAAAATTCACTCGTTTAGGAGTGACGATAGTGATTACTCTTCTTAGAGAGTGATCACTATAGGCACTCCGAAACGAGTGAATTTTAACTTCATCAGAGTGGAAATTCCCTCCGAGGAATCACTTCCACTCTTCCGGCGTGAATATTTACTCTCATGGCGTGAATTATCTCACTTCACTCTCGCGGAGGTGTGGATGGTTCACTCTTTTGTTCTCAGGGAGTGGAGGTACACATGCAATTTGCATGCTACCGTAGACATGCAATTACCGTCCAGTACAACAGTGCAGTATACAGGTATGCACGCTTGCATAGGCTCCATCGGCTGCCTGTCAACATGTAGTATTTACCTCCATATGAAAAACAAGTCAACCTAATTCCCCGGGATAATCTCGAGGACAGCAGTCTGATGCCTGAAATTGATCTATGAAACTATTTCGTGTCTACCCCAGGGCAGCAGTGTTACCCTCTGAAGTGCACACTATGAAAACGCCCTGGTCAAATCGACCAGAAATCGAGTCGAATGGGCACCCAACAGAAATCTGATCAAATGTATGACCATTTGCGGCTCAAACTAATCAGCTAATAGTTCATTTCGAACAGAAATTAATAATTAGTTTCGAGCTGTTATGTTTGATCAGATTTCTGATGGGTGCCATTTGATTTGATTTCTGGTCAATACCACCCTAGTCTCTGAGTCAAATTTTACCCCGATCTGGGTCAAATTTGACCCAAAGAACTAGGTTGGTTCCCACCTGGCCTGAGTGTTTTCCCGCTCTTCGGCATTTTCTCGTTTTTTTCCTTGACGGAGGGGGGCATTCTGCTCCCAGCCTCAAGAACCCGCGACCTGGCCACTCGCTGGCGCCGCCCCCGGTCTACCCAAGCTGAACAAGAGGCGATTCGCCTCGTGACATTTGAAGGAGGAACCGTTTACCCGATACAACTGCATGCAGCACTAGCCACTGGAGTGAAAATATATTAGGCCTTTTTCTCGTCATTTCGTTCACTTCGGTGAGCTCACATGAGATGTGCATTGGCCAACCAGCATCAGTGCGTTATTTGGATTGGAAGGAAGCGAACGTATTTTGCAGACGCTTCCTTCGATAACCAGCTAGACCGGTGTTGCATATACCTTGCACTTGGCATTATCAGTTGTATGCTACCGTACGTGGCCCACTGCACAGCTGATTGCCTGCTATTGTTCACGGCGGCTCCACATCATTTCTGCAGACAAAGCAGGCACACAATAGCTCAGAACTTGCATTATGTTATTGTTTCAAATCAATATTAACGTGGACTCTGTCAATATTTTGCTCGACAGGTGTCGTGGTGCAGCCTAACGTTTTTGATGAATAATAGGGACACACGTCGTTAGCAGTTGCTTGCAAGTTACATGCAAGTTACATGCAGACCACACTGGAAGTATCTTGCTATCCTAGTGTATTTGTGTTATTGCCTCACCGCCAGTATTTTGCTCAGGCGTGTGAGTTGTTCAGCCTTGACTAAAAGTGTTATTAACCTGTGCAATGACCAAGGTTGTGGCAGGCAGAGAAGGTGTTTGGCCAAAAATTACCCAAAAGGTACCCTTTGAAGATGTGGAATAAATCATGCCAAATTTGACCCTTGATGACCACTTTGGTCAGAAACCAAGGAAGTCTACATTCACCAAGTTTCGTTCAAATTGGTCAAAGTTGTAAAAATCGCATGAATTATGCAAATTAGACCCACGATGACCTCAAAATGACTGGCACCTTAGGATCGAAGGTATTATACATCCACCAAGTTTCATTCAAATCCGACAATGTTTAGGAAAATCGCGAAAATAACGCAAGTTTGACCTCTGATGACCTTGAAATTACCTCCACATATGTCGGGACCAACTGTAGTCCCCACCCACAAAGTTTCGTTCGAATGCAACAAACCTCAAAATTTGGCCCGGCGTAAATTATGCGAAGTATAGAAGCCCCCAGCAATTACAGCGAAGCCCACTTTCGAACCCATCCTTGATTTCTTATGAGCGGACATGTGTAGGCCTACTAAGTTGCGTGAATCGGACATTGCGTTGGAGAGTTATTGCGCTAACGCCTAAACTGTCTGACGGCGGCTGGGACGGCGGCTACACACCCAAAACCATAATATTCCCCGCCCACTACTCGTGTCGCGGGAGGATCATCATGGGAGGGTACAGTGAGGTACTTTGTCGAACGTCCAAAAGTGAGGTTTCACGTTTCACTACCCTGTGGCGACCCTGCTTCCAGGATTTTACGTGTCCCAGTTTCGGAGGACTGCGTGGCTCAAGCCCCAGCACCCCGTACTAGATTGACGCAGAAGAAAAACGAGAATACCCGTAGGAAGACCCAAGCTAACGTGGATGACACAAGTCTGCAAGAAGACACCACTGACTATATTGATCGAAAACACCTGGAACAAAATGATTACACGCGCAATGGCAACCTTGCCAGGAAGCGTAGAAAACGACGACATGGCTCAGTAATCTGAGGTATTATAGTGGGCAGGTCTGGAAGTTGGGTCATGATTATGGTATGCCGGGTTGGCTTGCCTTCCTCAGCTGCGTTCGTCTGTTCGTCGGTTCACCCATTCGTTTATGATTTTTGAACTGTACATGTGATCTGGTTGAAATTTGGCGTGTGGTTGCAGCTTGTCACTGGCCATGGCGTGTTGTATTTTATTTTGCAATGTGTGATTAGATGTAATTCACATTTCATTTAATTACCTCAATTTGTCTCATTGTGTTTCCTCTCAGAGAGGTGGCGTTACATTTACACTACCTCCATCTTCACAGCAAGTCTATGGATCAGGAGAGATTCGTCTATACGAAGATGTTGACAGTTTGTAATATCAGGCTGAAGCAATGATTCTAACTGTGAGATACCCTGAAACTGAGCTAATGATAGAGCTGGAATCATCTCCACGCAGAGGGGGAGGATAGAGTGCTGTATCCAGTCGAGGATCTAGAATTTTCTTCAGAGGGGAAAATGTGATGGGGAAGGCGGTGCGTTTGGAATGCGGTTCGTGTTCATGTGAGTCAGCTCCACCTCACCCCGTGCTCAGAAAGGTTGGCGGCAGCCAGAGGAGGGGGGGGGGTAATGGTGGATGTGTTTGGAAGGGAATCAGGGTTGTGTTGTTTGAGGCGGCTCCACCTCACTCCCAGTTTGGACAGTCCTCTTCTCACTTTTGCTTCAATTGCTTTCATTTTCTTTCGATCATTCCCAAAAAAAAGGGGGCGGGATGTCTAAACTACAAATAGAGGTGGAAGTTATCCCCGAGCAGGGTGGAGGTCAATCCTAGGCATACATCATACGATATCTGCTCGAAGCTAACAAGACGTTCACAATTGCGCTCGTTTGGGGTGCTGCGTTACAGCGCATGACCTGTCAGTTCAGTTGGTAGCTGTTGTGGGCTTGTGGCTTGGGTGCATGGAGAAGGGGTATAAATAATAATGATACATTGATCCTTATATAGCGCCAAATTACAAGGCGTAATTCTCGTGGCGCTTAACAACAACAACAACAAATACAACATATATGATTGATTTCGTATGTATTATCGCCCCCCTTGTTTTCGGGTACACTGTTCTGGCGTGATGCGCGCGTGTGCGTTTTGAATGAACTCCCGTGGATCCGAAGCTGACCCCAAATCCCTTCCATGAGCCATACCGCCGCCCCGTTCATGTCGGCATCAAAATCCCCGCATGGGTGAGTGTTAGTTTTCGATTATTTCATGGATGCCGATACGTCATGCCTCCATCTGGAGCTCTATATATGGAGCGGAATCTTCAATTGGCGTCCCAGAGGAAAGCTGGTTCGAGCTGGTACTTGTTCCCCGTTGGCACGCTTCTGCCTGTGGAGTACGATAGCTCAGCAGGCAGAGCGGTGTGCACGTGAAAAGCACGATGTCACGATTTCGAGTCCCGTTCGTACCAAGTTTTCCTCTACGTTCTTCCCCTCGCTGAAAACGGCAAGGTGCCAGTACTTGGGACTTGATCTCCTGTCCTGTCGGCATGACAATTTCCGCATGGATGAGTGTTAGTTCTCGATTATTTATTGTATGCCGATACGCCATCCCTCCATCTGGAGTTCTATGTTGGTAGTCGCTATTCCGGAACACTCAAGAATGAAATCTAACATTTTGAGAATCAGTCATATAAAATTTGTCACAGATCCTGATTGGAGATTTGTTCCGGTGAAAATAACACATCA
Source organism: Pentamera pediparva (assembly GCA_025400115.1). NCBI lineage: Eukaryota > Metazoa > Echinodermata > Holothuroidea > Dendrochirotida > Phyllophoridae > Pentamera > Pentamera pediparva. Next base: position 9,860 of record JAODTT010058958.1, read on the forward strand.
ATTGGCGCATGACATCATCGAATGTGGAATTAATCGTGTTTTATCCGCGATCAGGGGTGTTTTTCTCGCAAACATCAATATCTTGGAACACCCTGTAAAAATGGCGGCGCTATTCTCTTTTCAAATGATGCGGCAGAAACTCCTATATCATAGTGTTCTT
>JAODTT010059069.1:0-10019 GCA_025400115.1 Pentamera pediparva
CAAACAAGGCTTTCCGACAAAACTGTTTTTGTTTCCCGGCCATGGCGCGAGGAAGGATGAGAGATTTGAATGAAACGTAAATCCACCATCCTCGCAAGAGAGTATCTGCATGGAGGTAAACAGTAAATGGAGGAGCAGGCGAGGCTTAGCCTGCAGATGAGCATGAAACTGTATGCCTATGCACGGCAGATGAAACTACTAGACCTGGTTCTCCGCCCTGTGAGGATCCTTCAAGAGTGGCATTGCCGGACCAAGTTGTTTCGGTAGTCAATCGATTCTCGCTATGAAGCCGCTGATCGAAAAATTCGGAACAGCAGGGGTTAAAGTTGAAAGCATGATATTTCTAAATGCAATAGCATACATCCTACACTTGGGCGTATACACACTGACATCTAATGTCACTTGCTAGAGGCTATGTTAGGCTAGGCTAGGCTATGCGCGACTTGTCTTGTCATTTTCAGGAACACAATTTTCGTGCCGATATTATATCCGCGTATGCCTCCTTCATGTCTAGTGCGCATTTTGTTTACGTCGAAGGAACGCATATAGCCTACGCACGTTTGCAATTGTTGCGCTTCATGCACAAGAACGCAAACGCGCAATGTTCTTTCGAGATCAGGAGGGCGCAGCAGCTTCGCGGAATACTGAGCTCGTAATTTGTAGGCAACGCGTGTATATGAATTTCGGGCATTTCCATGACACAATTTGCGTGATAAGTGTACGCACAAAGTATAATTATGACAAGGCGAACGGGAAACTTGATAAATCGCTGCCGTAAATTGCTCGATCTCGAAGCAATCACTGATTCAAAATTCGTTTTTTGTGTCTCCGAAGCGCTGCCGTACGTGCAAGTAGCCTAGGCCGAGACAGATCCCACTTGTACTTGGGTCTAGTGATGTGCGCTTCATAGGCTAGCGAGCAAACATGTTTTGACTGCTCTGGGGGGTGTTTCATCAAATCGCACTTAAGTTCAATTTTAAGATCAATCCTAAGTTCGATAATAATGCTATCGATCTTAAGCTAAGTTTGATCGCTAAGTTACGTTTCATCAAATCAAACTTAGTCTACGCACGATTGTTATTAAAACTTGATACGTGAACGAGCCTGATGTGACTCTGACTCAAAATTTTCATATCAGCGACGACGTATTGTCTGACAATATTGGTAAGTAAAATGCCTGTAAAGTTACCGCCATCCATAAGAGACAACATTTTATGAGGAATTTCTCGTGAGGATGTATCAATATCAATATCACGATTTGGATTATACTTGCAGAAATAATGAGCTAAGAAAGGAAAACTTGTTATTTCAGTGTTCTCATCACGAACTTGACACAACCTTGTAGCCTAACGTAGATGGTATATCCTTGTACACAGTACTACATAACATTAGGATGTACACTGTTGAACTAGGGCCTAGGCCTAGGCTAGGGCTAAGCTTACTACTCGTACTACTTCTTCTACTAGTGATATATTGCAGCATTTGAATGACACTGTCGGTGCGTTACACGAACCTACAAAAGACTGAACTTGCGAACTCACAGTCTCGGTTACATGGACTAGGCTAGGCCCGAGCCACATTCCTTAAGCTAGGCCTCCATTCTCCGCATCCCAGGCATAATCAAGCACAGGGCTAGACTAGGCTTATGCCCCTAGCCTTAGGTATGGTGCATGTATCATGAGTCAACCATGATAAGCTGACCGTTGCATAGGCCTAGCCTATATAGCGGAATGGGCAAGGACTAGCCTAGCCCACATGAAGCACCGAAAATGTGGTCATGTGTTACATTACTTTAGTTGGGTGATTGAGTCACCGGGACTATCGATGGTACCAGCTAGGCCTAGTAATCCTCAGGAGGCTCAGTGAGTAGCCGTGCCTAGCCCTAGGAGGTTTACAAAATTACGACCTCATTCTGTAGGCTACCCATGATTGATAATCGTCGACAAGACTGGTGTAGGCCTAGCCTACGCATGGAAATGATCACTGTTTGTGAAATTCTAAGGATCAACCGCAGGATGCCACACCCCTAACAAACGTCAACTAGTCTATAGGCCTACAAGCTGGAGGCTAACACTAGTAACAGTAACAGGCCAGTGTTTACTCTAGGTCTCAAAATGTGTGGGCCCGCTGTCTCGTGGGGGAATACCCCCACTCTAAAATTTCTTGGTGGGATTTCAAAATCTAGGGGGATTTTGGTTAGAAAATACAGATTAGTGCATCTTTGAAATTTGCTGCCATCTAAATTTCCAAATAGGTTACCCATCTGACCGAACGAAGTTTTTAACAAGGGGAATGGTGTGCTGAGAGGTCACAACCTCCCTCCTGGCCTGCGGTAATGAAACAAATGTCTAAATGTGTCGCCCTCTCTTTACAAGACTACATTGCAATAATATTCTACTGGGGGCCTATTTTCATGGGAGAAATGTGCCACCCAAAAAGCAATGCAGTTCCCGCATCCTAATGTTGCATATGCAGCAGTAGACACAAAAATACAGTGTTTCCTCCCATGTCTGGCAGTGATACATTGTACGACACACGCTAATCTGAATATGCATACATTGTGTCTGACGTCCCAGTTAGGCCTAAGGCCTAGCCTATGAACAGCAACTTTTCACAATTTTGAATGTCGGCAATATCAATTCAAAACATGAAAAATGAATACTCTGCATGCTCCATTTTTTGTAGAAAGATCATTTATTCCACTTGGCCTTATGCCTATTCTAGGCTTAGGTGGAAATTCCAAGCTCATGTGGTTTTGTTTACCTCCTCGAGATAGGTTGCACTGATTGATTCTGCCCCTGAAGTAAATTCATCTGAGAATAATTGCACCCACTCAACCAAGAGTGTGAAAAAATAGCACTGTGTTAACCAAGAATAAAAATTGAAGTTTAATTTGAACGACAAGCAAACTCACATGCACACAGAACCTCTGTGCTGATATTTTCAAGGAATAATAACAATAATATTGTAATTGTCTTTCATACAGAGGCTCAAGATGTTCTTCTTTCTTTCTTCATACTAGATTTCTGAAGTTCCTGAGCATTTGGCTAAAAATATGGTAAGTTCAATTACAATTTTGTCGAGATGAGTGTAAAGGTCTGGGAGAAGCGAATATCTGAGAGCGAAAAACTGGTCCCGAACAGGGGTGGCAGTGGCTCTTGAATATAAAGGGTCCAATACTGCAATTTTATTGTGAAAATGGACAGAATGCCAAGATTTACAGTGGATATTGTGCAATTTTGTACTCCTTAGGCAGGTACAAACCATTGTTCAGGGGGTCCAAACTGCCACATAAGGGGTCATGGACCATCAGACCCTTTAAACCGCTACCCCTTGTCTCGAATGATTCCAAGGGCGGAACCGCAAGGAGGGGGGGTCGTGGAGGGTATGACCCCCAACTTTTGCACAAGAAAATGCTGGCTGCATTTTTGTGAAGATGTTCGCATACCCCCGTTTTTGTCTCGCCCTGAATGAAGTTCAGGAAGAGACTTAGCGATCACTATGTCATGTGTGTGTCACACTTTCTTGTGAACACGATTCCTCTCGAACCGTGAGGCCGATTGCAACAGAATTTTGTGTGTAGCACCGGGTTTGGGTGTAGATGAACTGATTGGATTTTGGGCGATAGAGACCTCAATTGAGTTGGTTAATTAGCCCATTTTATGTAATTTATTGTTTAGGCTAGTTAGCAAGATTACGCAAGAACGGTATATGCTACGGTGATGTAGTTTGGCATATAGGAGCAGGATGACAGGTAGACGAGCTGATTAGATTTTCAGCGTGAGATATGCTAATTGGGTAGCCTAATTTGCATAATCATTGCAAATTTTGTTCGATTTTCTCAAAACTTGGTGGATATGTTCTACTTTTAGTCCTGAGAAATTTATGAGTGAAGTCAGGGTCACGAGAGGTCATTTAGTGTATCTGATTCGCATTATTTATGCAAAATTTCAAAGTTTGTTAGATTGTTATGAAAGCTGGTGGATGTGATCTTCCCTTGGTCCTGAGAATTTTAAAGGTACAGCAGGGGTCACCAGAGGTCATACAATGTGTCTAATTTGCAAAATTTAGGCATATTCAAGCTTGGTGCATATGGTCAATTTTGGCTCGTTAACACGACAACTCAACCCCACCTAGATGGATCAAGCTCATAGTCCAGAATGCTCGGTCCCATCAGGCTGGAATTTGTGGGGAGTACAAAAACCATATTGATTTGGGTGTAGACCGGGGGTCATTTTTGGGAAACAATTGAAAAATGTGAAAAAGTGGATGGATCAGGTTCATATTTGGTATACTTGGGTTCCCCATAATCTGTGACGACTCATAGCCAAAACACTGATCGCGCAACCAGGCGAGACACTGGTCGGCGATCGCCTTGTTTAAAATTGGTTGGGGAGTGATGGTGAAGCGAAATATCAAACTTAGCTAAAAGGTAACCTTACTAACCATGGTATTGCCCATTTGGTTGTATTTTGCAGGCGAAGGTACTCAACAAGAATATCAGGAAGAAGAACTTCTCCATATCTGAGCTACTCTCCCTATGCTCTTTTGTCAAAGAGCATAGGGAGAATTTGTTCGGCAAGGCCGGACACTGCTCTCGTAAGGTAAATAATTTATTGTGCTGAGGCCACTTCTTTGCTTTTGGTGAAAGGAATCTAGTCATGCAGACCGTGTTTGTGTGTGTGTTACGCTTCCTTGTGGATACGGTGAGTGGAAGACGCAAAGTCCGATTGATTTCACTCTTGAGTGTCAGATGACCCATGATGAGTAGAAGATCCATATCATTTTTGGTGGGCCGGACTTAAAGGAAATTGTCAAGAACGTCAATATCTTGACTTCGCTTTCGCCTCAGTGTGATCGGCAACAGGTAAGGTTAATGTGTATGATGCATTTCATAATATTCAATATATTCATTTATATTCGTGGGGGCAGACCCAAACATAATTTCACTCATTTTGACTCGTGAACACAATGAGTGGAAGACTGAAAGTTTTATTGATCTCTTACTTGTGTTGTGACCTCATCGTATTCATGGTTTGGTGGGGCTTAGATGAAATTTCATAGAATGTAAATATCCCCACAACTGTATGTCTGATTTTGCTCAAACTTACTCTGAAGTAATGGGGGCTGTAGGACTCGAGACTGAACCATCGATGCTGCTCATCAATAATTATGGCAGGGGCAGGGCTCCACATAATTTTATGTAGTTGGGCTCGTCACCAATGTAAATCAACAGTGGAATGATCAGTTGCTGAATAATTTGGTTGTGGGCCGGATGCTCCATATTGAGATGCCAATATCTTGACAATCGTAGGTCTGATTTTCGTCAAACTTGTCTTGGTGAAATCAGTGAGGAGTGCCAACAATTATGTTGGTAATAGATTGCTGGTATCCATGAGTGGGCAGGGCTTACAAGCCAAATCATAAATTGTCAATATCTCATAGAACATCACATCATTTAATCTATCATTAAATTTCCATTCTCCCACTCAGGTGGAGGACCGTAAGAAGAAAGCATGGAGCATGGCGGTGGCTGCTCTTCGGGTGGCTGGCGGCCCAGAGGGCAGAACGGGGGTTGACCTGAAAAAAAAATGGAGCGATCTGAAGATCCAGGCCAAAAAATACAGTCTGGAGAAGATAAAGACAGGTATCTATTATTCTACCTGTTTGTGGTTGGCTCCGAAGATTTGGAATCCATGCAAACTCAGTGAGACTTTTATGCGGGGCTGTTGAACAACCACATATCCACAGATTCTCCAATGTGTGGAAGGGTACCTTGTGCAGGGAGCTTCACTTGTAGCTGCAACTATTGGGAAGCCATTACGTCAGACATCACCTCGTTGTGATGCACCAACAGGGAACAGAAAGAGAGGCGCACCATATAATGTGAGGCCACTAATGAGGGGTGATATCGACAATGCCATTTTCAGCTCCCCTCAGCCATATGGCTGTGTGTGATCATGCAGGTCTATCCATCTATCTATTTGTTAATTAGGGAATAATGAACAGATACGAGGGCCTTTGTTGCAGAATTAAAACCGGGTGACGTCATAATAGGACGTTAGGAAAGCCCGAGCTTTTCCCTCCTATTATGATGTCATCCCGGTTTTGATTCGTAAACAAAGGCACGGGTATCTGTTTATTATTCCCATTCATAAATATTACATTTTCCATTGGAAGAGAACGTGGAAAAAAGAGAAAAACGACATTCTACATGTGATCATAATTATTTTCCAAACACAGTTAAACTGCCCAAATTGTTCAAATGTTAACAGACAGGCCTCTCGCGTTGCAAAGCTGTTGAACCGTCAGGCGGATTGTGCAAATTTGTGTGTAGCATTGGAGTTGTACACAATCTGATTAGATTTGGGGCACGGAAGCTCCCAATTGGGTTGTATGATTAGCTTCTTTCAGGTCATTTATTGTTTGAGCTTGTTAGCCAGATCATGCAAGAACTGTATGAGCTACCGTGATGTACTTTGGCATATGGAGCGGGATGACAGGTAGATGAACTTATTAGATGTTAAGCATGAAATATGCTGAGTAGATAAATTATGTGATTTCTCAAAGTTTGTTGCAATGTTATGAAAGCTGGTGGATGTGGTCTGCACTTGGTCCCGAGAGTTTTACATGAACAGCCAGGGTCACTGGGGGCAATTTCATGAATCAAATTTGCATAATTCATGCATATTTCCAACTAGGTCAGATCTTCGCAAAATTCAGTGCATATTGTCTTGTAGCCTTTTCGATGCTTTTACTGCTCATGAATTTGACTTGATTTCAACATATATCAAGGCTTATACATTTAAGTGACTGCCAACAACCCACCACAACCTTTTAGATGCTTTCTAATGATCTTATTATCTGCCCACTAGAAAATGTCCTCATACTTAACCGATCAGATCAAGATGGTCGGAACTAAGTGAATACTGTAACAAAATAAAAACATCTGATCACGAAATAGATGAGAGTAGCAGTTCGAGAACCTATTTGTTATTATTATTGTCATTTTTTCCTATATTGTAGGTGGTGGTCCAGCTGTTGAAATCAACACCTTATACGAGGCTGCGTTGGATGCCATGGCCCCTCAGGTTAGGGACGGCATACTTCCCATGGGACATGGTGAAACGGATCCATTGGGACGTAATGGATTGAGTGAGTCTGATCAGGTATGTATAACAATCACCATTGTGATATGAAACCAATCCCAAACTATTCCCAGGACAGCCATTCCACACCCACATCGGACTGATGATCAGTGAACTCCAGGCTCTGCCACTTTCTCAGTACCTGAAGAAGTCAAATCATGGTATGTAACTGCTCACAGCCGACTGAGAAGCCATGACCTCGCTCAACTGTGCAACTATAGCCACTTTGTGAAATGCCCAGTTCTGGAATTGAACTCAGGACCTCTTGCATGCCTTCCCTAACGTGCAGGATAGACATGCATTTTGGTTTTAGCTGTCGATGAAAAGGTTTGACTAGACTGTGAGACTCCGGGGAAACTTTGGAAAGAATTGTAGATATTATTTGAATAGATTTATTCATAAGTTGACGAGTCCCACCTCACGGGTACTTTATTATTGTCCTGACAAGGCAGGACAATTAAATTATGTTACGAAATACTTCACAAAAATTATGATTTTGTGTGTACAACATGTTGGGTGAAAATTATGCCCAAATGAAATTCTACAATGCCCGGGAGAATCCGCGATCATGGAATACGACAATTATACTGATTGGGCCTATCCCATGTAATCAATGAGAGAGAACACTTAAATAGCGTGGACACGTAATCGATCACCTCAGCAGCCAACCCAGCCACGTGTGTACGTATGCAAGCATTGCTGTGTGTGATACAGTATGTGCATACAGTGACTCGACCATAGTAGTGTACATGAATGCATCAGGCAAGCTGTGCACAATATCGTAGAAGATCGAAACCATTAGCGAGCGGCGCGGTGCACGCATGCTCACGTAGCGCGTGCAGCCTGTACACATGTACGTGCATGTTTTAGGGACGGATGATGACGTCACCTAACTAGTAGCAACAATCGAATACCGCGGAAGACGGCAGTTCTACGGACCGTGGAAAAACGCGGAATTCGTAGAAATTGCGCGTGTCATTTGCATTGTCAAAACGCAGATTCTCCCGGGCTCTATCTCTGGTCATGTTCCTATTCAGATTTTTTTATCATTATTTACAGGGACCCAGCACCGATCAAACACCAGATGCGTCCATCGATCTGTCAACCAGTACCCCAACCATGGAATCTCTACTCGACGATGTATCAGCAAGCATGCTGGCGGACTGCCAGGCTGATGATCCAGGCCCTTCAACATCCACTATGCCCATTTATTTGTTCCCCAATCCAGATACCCGTCAAAATTCCCTAACATTGTTCCAGCAAGAAGTCATCAATATTGAGAAAGCTAAGTTGGAAATCCACAAAGATAATTTACAGGTGCAGAAGGAAATTCTATCGGCACTAAAATTGATCGTAGCCACTACCCCCACCAAATCTGTTGAAGAATGAAACTAATCCAAATTCCCCATACTGATGATTTCGTTACAACTACTAAATTGTACCAAATTCCCCATGCTACAAGATGGATGTATTTTGGAGATGGTCAATTCCATCGTAACAGGCGTTACATTCGCACACCGTTTTGTAACTTTGGTTCCTTATCTTAGTAACAAATAGCAAGGAAATATTGTCATGTTGTGTTTCACTGTAAAACAACATATTGAGCAACCATATCCAACAATCTTCATCCTTGAAATATTTTTCGCCTTCCCGTTAATTACCTATTAATTAAGCGCAACGGGCGTTACAGTCAAAGGACACAAGTCGGCCGAGGTACCATTATTTTGTGAATTGTGAACACTTTTATTTATGAGTATTAATGAAAAGAGATCAAAGTAGGCTATTAACCCATGAACAAAACATGTCTTAGTGATAAGTGAAGTGTTCAGCAGTCTGTGGTATATAGGCTAGTCACCTATATAATGCCATGGGTTATGATAACTGCCCATACTTGATGCATTTCCTCCGATGCAATGTTCAGGCATGTGAGAAGAAGTTGTTGATGATCTCTGCTCTGGCTGCTGCTCCTTGGATGTTGCCAGCATGGTCCCGCGCTTCCTCTGGCTCTGGTAGTATCGGATCTCCATTTTGTGGGTCTAGATTTGGCTCTTTCAGATCTTTACTAATGTTGAAGAGCACACAGCATGCCACGATGACATCACATGCTCTGATTGGCTCCATGTGCATCCCATCACCAAGGAGGCATCGAAATTTGTTTTTCAGCTGCCCATTGACTTGTTCGATGATGGATCTTGTACGTGATTGAGCGCTATGGATTGAAACAGAACGGATGGGTGCCTTTCAGAGTGCGAAACTGTGATAGGTAGCAGCAAATTCATTTTCCTCCACATCAGCGTTGGCGCTAAGGAGAGTTTGAGCAGAGCCGTCTCAACGCATGGGCCCAGGCCCCCCCAATGTTAGGGGCCCCACAATCATAGTAACCCCATGTCTCAACCTGGGAGGAAAATTATTCCCCAAACGAGGGGGGTGTTCAGGTGTGCCACATTGCACCAGATTGCATCTGAGAATCTGAAAATGCCTAAATTAGACCCCTCCTCCATGTCAGTAGTAAGCTTTCTTATGTAATTCGAAGTGAAAGAATGTTAGGGAAGGGATGTAGGGCCACATTGCACTAGATTCAGGTGTGCCACACATTGCACCAGATTGTATCTAAGGCCATTTGAAAATGCCGAAATTTCCCGAGGGGGAGAGGGGCACCCCTCCCCTTAGACCCCTCCTCCATGTCAGTAGTAAGCTTTCTTGTGGAATTCATAGTGAAAGAATGCTAGGTAAGGGATGGAGGGCAACTGGAAGATTACTCTCTTATAATGTATTTCAGCTTTTAGATATATCGCATATGTTATTCAGCTAAAGTTTTATGCTCTATGCGCGACATAGGGAGGGGTGGTAAATGCAGGCATGTCTATGCTT
>JAODTT010059180.1:0-10019 GCA_025400115.1 Pentamera pediparva
GAAAACAAAAGGGAATACTCTTCTTTATCCACAACTCACATACCCAATTTGAGCTTGATACATGTTTGCGTTCTTCAGTCATCGCGCTGACGAGCTGTTTGAGTGATGCCCTCTCCTGACCTTGAATGACCTTGAGCTGACGCCAAAACAATATTGTTCTCCCTCTCTATGTCTGCAACATCAAAATAAAAAATATCATAATAATATGACAAACAATGGGCCTAGTTGTCAGCTCGCTAGCAGGTACAATTTATTTACTAACTCTTGTCAAAATATCTGTAGCCATACTAACTGAGTTAATCTCTTCTGGGATGTGTACAGCTAATAGCCTTATATCTTCTCTTGACACTTTTTACGACAGACAATCACGAAAAAACAGATTAAGTAGGCTAATACAATAACCCCACAACTTTTAGTATCATTTACATATTATTAAAGAGGCACTATCGTCTCGCAACAGCCAATGGAAAAGCAACGGCGTCGTTCGCATGACCTCACTGCAAAAAATCGTTCCACGATATATTGGAGCTAGTTTTGCATCGACATATTATAGTGATGATATACCGTATTGTACCGAAATGTGCTGCGGCGATTTTTCGTAGGGACGTCATGCAAATGACGCCGTCGCTTTTTCGTCAGAGGTTACCAGATGACATCGCCTTTTTAATGCAAATTTCACATTCATGAGGCTCTTGGGAGTAGGCTCCAACTTCAATCCTACTCAATTCCCCCGACAGTGTACCCACGAGGCGCTACATGTGCCGTGAAAACAACATACACCATGCAGAAGATTTTCCAGAGGAAGAACAAGTAAGGGGGGGGGGGGGAGTTACGCAGAAGGAAGAAAGCAGGTCTTCCCGTTTACCTCTCAACTTTCCCACGGATTTTGCCTCCACGATAGATAAACTTTTGACACTATTGGGAAAGCGAGCAAGCGATTATCAATCATAGAAAGTCACCAATGAAGAGCGGGATTCTTATGGTCTCTCGTTAATCAACAGGTGTCCATAAATGTGTTGCCGCTCCGGTATGCATGCCGCCGTTAACAATTTGATACCAACTGCCTACAAAAGAAAGGATTACCGGATCAGCGTTCGGTGTCTCCCGTCAAGGCCAGGGAGAATTTTCACACGGTGTGATCATAGTCAGATAGTCGATATCGTCAATAAAGCATTTCATATGACATTGAGTGGAGCGTGCCATGCACGCGCAGACTGTTGACAGTTGTACACAATTTCACTCGACAAAAGGTGACTTTCAATTTATTCCGCGGCAAATAAAATGTGTAACTAATAATATGGTTGGTGGGAATGTGGGATTGCGAGACGTTTAGTTTTCGCAATTTTCGTCTGGTAGATTGGAAATATTTTCCTCACACACCTTAAGAGGAGTTACCCCAACCGTACATCTGGTTCTGTGCTGCCGAAATTAAGGAATTAATAATTATTGAGGAGGGAATATCTTCTGGTAGCAGCTGGCGAAAAAGCGACGTCGACGTTTGCATGACGTCACGTCACGAGGCGATATTACCTCTTTAAGTCTCTGCATGGTATAACCGAACCGGAATTAGGCTCCGGACAACCCGGATGCCGGGCTGAAGCACTCAATGCCACCGTCCGTATCATTCCCTAGGGATGGGGAATAGATCATTCCATGTACTTAATACAGTCCAGTTAGATGTACGGATGGATGCTGGTTGGTGAGAATTAAACTTAGTCACGTGAATGTGTGAGCGGCAAATATGAATAGTGATGATAATATGAATATACATAACATGCGATTGCTTATGAACCGCCTTTCCACGTCGTACATATATATATACATGCTCAAAGAGTTTCGCAGATATTACCCTGCTCATGTGAACCGGTACGGTATACGCACTGCAACTATCCAGGAGAGAGTACGGCAGCTATTACAGCGCCAAGAATATACTCAAGTACTTCGCATGCCCCAATTATCACTGGGCAGAGAGGAACAGGGATGAAGCGCCTTGCCCGAGGGCGCATCGGGAAAGCCGATCAGGTTCTGCGGGGTCCGAACTCGCAATCTTTCAATCATCAGTCCGGAGCTCTACCGAGCTAATCTGATTTCCGAGTGACTGACTGACTGATTAGATGTGAAAAGGAAGTATATGACTTTTTTGTATACATCATGTATGTATTTTTAGTGCAACATGACAGTATTTGCTTTTGACCTCTTTTCTCCTATCACAGTATCAAACAGTAAAAACACTCTCGAATTGCTGATTTAAAATGTCCAGTACATCTTCATTCATCAACACTGCAGACTGATAGTTGATTAGGATTTTGTGTCAATAGTTGGGTATCAGTTATAACTACTCTGATTCCCTTTTGGGAGATACACAATTCTCACAGGAGTTGCTCACGGTTCTACGTCATCATCTGATCATGTGAAGTAAAACAAATATCAACGGTCACTTGTCTGTCGATGCATTGCCTTCCTATATGGGCTGAATAATCTGGAATGGTTTTCGACTTGGCTTGGTTGATCGATGATCATCGGTGCTCTCGTTGGATACATTGTATAGTACACCTAGCACTCACTCGATTAGAAATCACATCACGTTGCAGACGAGTTCGGGTCAATACTTGTTCTACATTTGCCCCAAATGGAGCGAAAATATTTCTTGTTTCCTATCGAACTTTATTTTTTTCGAGTCTATTTTCTGCTCAAGCACGAAACGATCACCTCAATCAGATTGAAATCAAGTAAGTAATTGATATCATGATATCAACAATAGGTAAATATATATCTGTTGATCATGACACTTTCTGATTACAAAATAAAACTTATGCAAAGTTACTTCATCGAAATTCCATGACCCTTCTATATAGGTGTTTTTATGTGTACCGAATAAAACTTTGGTTCACATCGCTGTTTAAATCAGCTATGATCCCTATGACGAACACATAGGTAATCCATCATAGTTTCCACATATTGACAAAGTGTTGATTATCATGGCAATATTAGGAAATGCATAATCGCCCGTTTAAGTGACATTGCCATCCCGGAACTATGTAACGATCAGGTTCTATTCGTATAGAATCAGAAAAACTTTGGTACCTAGAATTTCACGCTGCTATTTGTTCAAAGTAACCAAGCAGGACAAAGTCGAGACTGTCCAAGTTTACTCGTAATTTCAATATTCTAACGTATTCTGAAGGAATACGCCGACCTTCATGTTGGAAATAGGTTGGTTTGATGTATCAATCTATGAAGGTTTATCGTACAAAGCGTCGTATCGTCATTTAGATTTCAATTAACTAAACTTAATTCAATAAAAAGACTTAGTTAGCCCAAGGGTTATAGAAAGATGTATTTCCTTCATCAAATACTGTGTATGTTCTGGCCTCTTTTTCATTTCTATTTCGAATGAATGCATCTTGCAGGGAAACAATAATAATTGACACCAACACTAATCCTAAATTGTTGGTCAGTAGAAGCTCCTTCACACATAAAATGATCATTAAATTGCATTCGTCATTTGAGAACGAATATTTCGCAAATATTAACATTTTCTCTCGCCCACGTACCGATCTTTCTGCTCACAAGTAAACCCATATCCGGGTAAGTTACAGAGCAACGAACTACCTGATGAACTTCTTCAAACTTTGAGAGAGATACATTCAGGCGGATGTGTTGAAACTATTTCACGGAGAGCACCTTCAGACTTTGAGATACCCCGCAATTAGGTGTGCGGAGTATATCGAAGAACATGAGCTATATGTTATCCTATGCAACAACGTGTGAAATATAATTAGGTATATACTCCCGTATTGATATCTACTCCTCCTACATCCTTCGAGCGATCATGATGAACTTTAGTCACAATAATTGCCAAGTGGAGGGCTGCTCACGAGGTAATGTCATCTAGGGGTCAAGCTCGGCCATTATGTAAAAATACGTACAATGCTCCCACCTACAGTTCAAAGTTTTCCATTTATATCGGGGACCAATGCTACATAGGCCTACAGGGTTTTCATGGATTTTGGGTAAAGGGTCGTTCGGGTAAAAAAGCTCATCTTGAGGATCAGCGCAGCATGAAATTCAATCAAGATGGGGTTGTCTGTTTTGTGGAGTTCGGGGAGGCCTTTGCCCAGGTGAACTGGAACAAGTTAATTGAGATTTTGAAGATGATTAGTTGAAAATGAAGGGACAGAAATCGAACATGAAATAGACAGCAGTACTGAGAACCACAATAGGGAACACCAAACTAGCGATAATAGAAAGAGGAGTGAGACAGAGATGTCTATCATGTCTCATGTCTCCAGTCCTATTCAACATCTATACAGAAGCAATGATAATGATGATTGTTCTACTCCAAAGATTTCTCACATTGCATTGCAAATAATTGGGTGAACTACTGCGACTGTTGCTGTTGACTCATATATAATTTTGAGGTGTTGTCAACCATTGATTGGATGCGCGAGCAAGAGTTACAGATGGTTGGAAACCTACAGTTCTCACGATTATATTTTGAACGTGCCCTCACAGATACACAGGAGGAGGCAAATAATTCAACACATGCTCTGCAGTTATTCTCCGGTCGTGAAATCAGGTGAAAGGACATTATGACAAAAGTGGATCAAGTGGGGTTAAGGGTGCATTAGAAAACCTGATCACAGTTATAAGGATGTCACATACATAGAAAAACAAACTAATTGGACCTACATTATCATGCAAATAGGGTCTATCGTATTCCATCCAATTCGAAAAGACATCACAACCACAAAATATGTCATGCAAGATCCCATTTACAAACTGCTGCATGGGGCAAAAGGCCCTGGGTTGGCTCTCTGCCCCAAGCGTTGGGGTAAGAAGCCTACTTTTCAAATCATACACTTTGGCTTATTTGTTGTCTTCCAAAGCAACTTCAGCCAAATACCCGTGTTGGTATAATTCGACTTTCCTTGGGACGCCCATTGTAAGAGGATCTTCAAACAAGCTTCGGTTTTGGCAATTATGACCTAGTTTTCTCAAGATGGGACCCCAGTCTAACCTACATTTGGTTGACCTTTTCGTAGAATTGGTCACTGAAGCATTCTTATGTCTCATTGTTTTCAATTGCCGGCTGAACATGGAGACTGCATTCGGGACAACATAGCATGCAGTTCGCCCTAGAACTAAACGCGAGACTTTCTGTGCCCTTACCCTGTTGAATGTCCATTGAACTCTTGATCTATCAATCATGTAGACGTATCTGAAGTCTTGGTAGAATTAGATATTGTCCACTTCAAAAATCTTTCTCTTGACGAACATGTACCTTATATTCTCATACCCGCAGGTGCATAGATTCACATAGCCAGCATGAAACTCGTTTCTGAAATCGTGGTCGGCTGCAGTTTCCAAACAATGGTGTTTGAACATCTTTCTGCGTCTCCCGGGGAGTAACTCTGGTAACCCACTTTTGTGTATCAACTGGGTTTCAGGGGACCCTTACCTCAATATGATCTCCTCCATGTTGTCTCATGCCGTTTTGACCTGGCGAACTGATAATAATATTCAGTTTTTATGTAGCGCCTTATCACTTCCTTTCGTCAGTCTCAGAGCGCTTACAGACATTTAGCGTTCCTTGACATTTCCTCCTAAAAGCGAGCCTTCTTCGTTCTTTGTCCATAGATGCCAGGTAAAACCTACATAGTCACAGCAAGTTCATTTGGCAGTAGCTTTGGTTGACAGTATAGTTGATGTTTAAGTCCTCGCTAAGAAAGAAGTGCCTATACATGAAGTTTAATTGAAACCGGTGATTGACAGATGAACCACTACTCAATGACATTAATACTATACAAGGCATCTGGACTATCTCCGTTGAATGACCCCTGGACAGCAAAATGTTGAGGAAAATTGTTCTGTAACGTTTTGGATTAAACGTGATCGACAGCACTGGACTGATTGAGCATATACATGTTGGATTTCGATGCTCGTCTAAACGCAATCTGAATTGATTGTTTTGAATAACCTTGGAGAACAAATCATTTACTCTGTTGCCGCGCAAAAAGTTCTCAACAAAGGTATATGATCAAGCTCCTGAACAGCAAATCACTGAGAGACAGTGTTCCGTATGTCCACAAAATAACTACTAGAATAATTCACAGTAGATTAACGAGGTGAGTACGTACCACGTAGGTTGGATTTTGTGTTGTTTTATATGAGAATTTGCTAGTGGGTCGTCAGTATGCGCTACTTAATGTTTGGAAGGTCGCTTAAGACGAAGAACATGTCACATCAAGTTTGATTGAAACCAGTGTTCCACGGATAAGTAAACCACGTCCACTATGACATCGGTGATGAATCAGGATGACTTCATCACATCCAAATGATGCGCATTTGTTAAATTTAATAAATTTCCCTACAAGGTTTGGAATAAAAGTTAATGACAGCACACTCCAGAGAAAGATCCTGCGTGAGCATACAGATTAGATTTTGTTACTTGTTCATGAGCGACATAAATGAACAGTCTTGGGAAACCTAGTGGATCGAATGACTTCGACGCTCCCGAACAGCCAGTCACTAAGAGACAGTGTTCCGTAAGGCCACATAATCATTACGAGACCAACTCTCAGTATAATAATGTGGTTGAGCACGTTAGAGATAAATTAGATCCCGCGTTGTTTTATAATGGAATTTGTTAATAGGTTAACACTATAGGCCAGTTGATGTTTGGAACCTCGTTAAGATGAAGTGCCTATACATTGAGTTCCATTGGGACCAGTGTTTGATAGATTCATAACCACGCCCACTGTGGCATTAGTACGAAGAGAGGCACCATGATCAATCTTCATTTCAGCAAAGTGCTGAGGAAACTTTTGGATGGATCGAAAGTGAATGACAGCATACTCCATCGAGGGATTCTGCACCGAGTTGACAAACACAGTAGTTTGCGTTGCTTGTCTACAATCGACACAAACAAACTGTTACATATAACCTCTGGGAACATTTTTTTTTAACATTCCGCACAAAAACGTTTCCAACGAAAGCATTAAGGAAACATTAGGCATCTTGGAAACATTTATAGAGGCAATATTTTCTTGTAGCACCCGAAGACTAATGGGTTCCATTTCCAGAAAATTGTCCAGCGGAACACCGGAACTATTTTTGCGTTGACATATCATAGTGACTGGATATACCGCATCGGTATCGAATCGCACAGAGACGAGGTTTCGTCGTGACGTCATGCAAACGACGCCGTCCTTCTTCAGCAGGTGCTTCTAAACGATATTGCCTCTTTGAGAAAGGTATTATAACGCCTGTGGATTTCGCGTTCGTGATTTCTGCCTAAATTTGAGGCAGACTGCTCGCCTACCACGCTTGTCATTTATTGGAATCGATGACATCATGTGATTGGCTTCGTTCACACGATGCGCGTGAACGCATTAGAGTAATTGTCCTCGGTGGGAATTAATCCCTGTGATTGCTCCACCATGGTACTAAAAACCTACGGTGAATGATGGAGCCTATGTGCCTTGCATCGACATAGCTCACACCATCGATCGCACGCAGTATAAGTTACGATGTATAAACGATGATTGGCGACAGAATACCTTCGCTTTGGTGGCGTGGAAGCGGCAATTATCCGAATGTTTTTCCCAGACAGGGTTCATATGACGAAGGTTGGAGTCGGCCAACAATGCATCGTATGTCTGAGAGGCTGGCGATGGTGTTTGCTCTTGAAAAGTAGAGGCCTGTCCTGAAGTAGAATTATAGACGAATTTCCATGGGTCCATGTTTTGTCACCTCTAATTACTCTTCACCACTCGCAAACCAGCTAGCAAAATAATGTTAGAGGTGATGAACCACTATAGAACACTTTTTCTAAAGTATCATTTTGTTTTCGCTGGTCATATAGGCCTAGTGTGTCATTGAGCTTTTCTTCCAGAGTGGTATTTTTGTCGATGGTGAGTTGGGCCTAGTATTAACACCTAGGATAACACCTCGGCGGGCTTCACCAGCGGAGCTAACAAGGGAACAACGACATTGAATAGTGTATATTATAAAACACCTTATTACGAATCTGAACACCCATAGGACGGGTGTTGGTCACATGACATTGAATGAAAACAAACTATTTATATGACTCAGCCCGAAGAAGGGGATAGTAGATTACTATAACCCTGTTTAGGACCAAGACAAATAGTGGCCGTCTTGTATTCGCTCGTAGTTCTGTGCACCCGTACCGTACTGACCGTAGGCCTACTAGATTTGTTCACAAGCTTTAAGGTGTGACGATGCAGTTAGCAATATTCCAGTAGGCCTACGAAGATTTCACGTGAAAATAACCAAAAGTTACTGCACTTCTGAAAACGATTTGCGACTGTTACATGTACCTAGGCCAGTCAAAGGCTAGCAGGAAATATGCCTAAACACGTAGGTAACATGGACCCATGCGCACTTGCTAGAAAGAATTTCCACGACTGGCTGCACTAACTCTAATCCCTAACCTGATCCCCAAACCTAACAAAGACTATAATCGGTACAATACAATAGCATTATCCAATCAGAAAATACCTTAGTATAGACAGTGCGCATTAACTGGGGTAACATTGGCGGTTCGCGCAACGTTATGCGTAAGGCTATCCTTATCCTAACATTCATGCCTCAGGCAGTTACATATAACATTAGGCCTAATTTACCTTGTACCTAGTAAATTCTACCTCCGAAATGGTCTTGTAGGGATATAACTGGAGGTCTAAGGTAATCCTCAGTCAGGCTCCTTAAGTTGGAGCGTGAAAGGACACCGGCGAAACTCGCCCTCTCTCCTCGAAAAGTGCCCTGAAGTTACGAGGCAGGGATGTGTGTTCCTGCTCCCAGGACCGAAATTTAACGTCCCCTGAACCAGTTCCAGGCCGACCATTTTGTCCGGCCGGTTAAGGCTGATGAGTGATATTGGTAAACAGGAACAGTCTACAATATGCATGAACTCAGATACATCTAGGCGCTCTGATCCCAGCAAGCGTATTAAAACCGTTAGGGTGATCGAAGGTGGAGCTAGATTATCAATCTCAAATGGTTTTATATAGAACAAATGATGAATGTGCTAATTTGGGTAATAGTATTGACAATTTTCTTTCGTTGACAACCTGCATGAAACTATTCAACTCGGCTTCGCTCCTTTGAAAAGTTCATACAGTCTCTCAACTCAAGGAAATATTGTGTACTTTTCCACTCATAAAAGACGTATGCATGCAATCAAGGAAATTCTACAAGATGATGGGGCGGTCATGGGCGTGCTTTTATAATCTGTCATTTGCTGTCTTGGAATCACGATCATGCTATAATATAATAATTGGTCATGGCATCTCCGTCAATTTCATGAACAAGTTATCCAATCACACCATTAGTGTCATTGTCACTATAACAGGTATCACTGTCGCGTTCTCATTTCATTGAACAGAAGTGACCTTTCGAACGAAGAAAACAAAACACAGAGCAAAAACATAAACAAAACGTGTACACAGCTCTGTATAAGTTATAACTTCACCATTAAATCGTGTTGACTGCGTCATCGAGGTGGAAGGGACCTTATGGACCGATGATATTCAATCAGATTTCCCGAGAGAGTCGGAAAGAGGGTTTTCGAAAGCGCCTGTTTTTTCAGGCAGCTTGATCAAATCGTTCAATACATCTTTGAGTGACTCAAGGGCGTTTCCAATTAGGAGGTAATTTGGTCCCCGATTATACGGTATTCCCAACCAAGCACTGATTGTTAGTTGTGTCCGATCCTCTCATTGAATCTATCGAATTGTATAATTTTGCCATCGATCATCCCGGCTCATTGAGGGACACGGACATGTATATTTCAGCTGGTTTCGACGAAATGCCCCAGTTGAAGTTGCTCGAATCTTTTCACTGACGACGTGATGGAAGGGGCATATCTGCATACACTAGTGTGACCGTACGCGTTCGTCACATCCTACGGATTGCCAAGTGTTTCAAAATTGCCGGGAAAAATATCGGGGTATCAAGAAAAATATCAGGGTATCAGGAAAAAATATCAGGGT
>JAODTT010059291.1:0-10018 GCA_025400115.1 Pentamera pediparva
GTAACATTTTCACAGGATTTGTGAGTTGGGGTATCACATTTTGAACAGAAGAAAACAAAAAAAAACAATTTTTCACCATTCTGAGTCAACATGGCCCATAGATGACCTTTGACCCTGAATCAACGAACACAGTGGAAGACGCCATTGACCCCTGACAACATTGACCAACTATCGGGGAAAATCCAACTTGACCCAGGAAGAAAAGCATTGGAATTTTACAAGTCTGCAATTTGGGAATTCGAAAAAGAGCTTCGTATCTCAAGATATGGGCCATTATAGCATGGATTTCGTAATAGGGCCACACACTGATTCGAAACGAAATTCGATGCAGACCATCTCAAAATGCAATGTACAACGTTTTTCCGGACCTCCAGGGTGGGAAATTACGTTTTGAACAGGAAACACGTTTTCAAGAATTTTTTCAGAAAATGGGCCCTGGGGCCCAGATGGGACCTTGGACCAAAAATTCCTAACACCCCAGATGCCCCTACAATTGCTCAACATTGTGACCAAGTTCATCAACGTCGGCTGACAACTGTGGAAGGAGTAGCAATTTATGCAATTGTGAACGGAGTGATAGATAGAGTGAGTGAGTGATAGAGTGAGTGATAGAAAGCAGGATAGCAATAGCTCATACATACTATGTATGAGCTTACAAGCAAAAATAGTATTTAAACAAAATTAAAAACCTGTGTGAAAGTTCTACACAAACAACTAACTACTGATCACAGAAAACAGCCATTCACGTGTCCCTAAAATTATGAGGTCCTCAACTGTGTAAATCCTTGCAACATGAATGAGGCTCCGCTCTTGATGATATTCCCTGATAGAGTGATTGAATTACAAATGCATAAGTAACAACCAATCTCTGGAGGTTCTTGTAATGTTCTGTAATGAAAACCCCAGTTGTGGAGCACAACACAATATTTTTCATAATTATGGTGTAAGACAGTGGTTCCCAACATTGTGGTAAATCACCCCACCGTGGTAATGAACACATTTTTGTGGGTAATGAGACTGCCTCTCAGAAAGTGTAAATAACCAAGGGTCAGTTAACCATCCCAAATAGATGGAGAAATGATCGAGATATCAAAATGGGCAATGGACCGAGAGAGGTTGGGAACCACTGTTCTAGGAGGTGAATTATAATATGATTTGTTTTAAACCTATAATCAGCATTGGTGAGAAGTACGAAAAATCACACATCAGTGATATCAAAAGTGACAGCCACCATTCGATACCGCATATATGAAAGGTATTTCAGTTGGAATTAGTAATTACACCACTCAATTCCATGTATTCGTCGAGAAAACTGGTAATTTGTAGGCCAACTCCCTTATTTGTCCCGACACTTGAGGATGAGTAACGACTTAGCATATGACCCAGTTCCACAAAATCATGGTTCTCACTCTGGATTCATTGGTTCCAATTGATTCTCCACTGTTTCAGGGATAGCAGTCATTGCAACAAATTACCATGGGGATCTTTGCGATCGGATCAAAAGGCATGAAATAAAGGGTGGGTGAAGGTTTAATACATCATGGGGAACTACGATTCAGTCACAAAGAAATCACATGACATTATCCTGTCACTAGCAATTTTTTACACCTGCACAGCAGTGCAATCGAAATTCCCCTTTACTGGCAACTAAACTGTGATATATCATTCACCATCAATTGTCCCCTAGAATTAACACTACTCCATCTCATGTCTCCATACAGATCCCAATTTAGCACCTGGGGAGAGGAGCGGAAGTACGTATTCAACACCTCAATCACAAGTAGGCCTACATGGGAAAATATCTCGAATGACCTTGGGGAAATTGAGCTGGCAGAGCTGTTGACCTCTTCAGGGTCAAGGTACATACACACTGAGCACTCTTTAGATACCATATACTGTACCCACCACAGCATACACCTAACAGACTGCATACGTCCCACACAAATTGCTCTTAATACCCTCCCCATTACATCCCACACAAATTAGTACCCTCACCCACTCACCCCCACAGCCTACGCCTACTAATGGATTGATATGTGATGGGACAGCATGACCGTAAATGTTTGTCTCTAAGTAATTCTGTCCTTGAGGGGGAATTCTCCAGTTTGCTCCAGATGACTCATCAGAAAACACAGCCTCTAACACTCACCTTATTATGTCTGCACAAGCTTTGACACCTAATTGAGGCTTCCAATGGCATAGAAAAGATAAGTGAGAGATAAGCGAGCAGCAGCATTCGAAATAAATCAGTTGGCTGTTCCCAAAGGGAATGCTACCTGTCCAGAACTCCTGACTCTGAACTCTGTGAATTTGGATTGATGTAAATTGTTGTGAGGTTTCACATACATTTACATAAATCCCAATGCACACACGCGGTGGAAGTAGTATTATTGTTGTTAAAATATCAGTGTGCAGCAGGGAGTAAGTCCAATGTTGTGACAGCCGCATCGATTTCCGCTTCAGGCAGGTGTATGCACCAGAGAACTATTTTTTCAGGGCGGAAGGCAAAGTGCCCCAGAAATGACAAAAGAGTGACCTGATTTACAGTCATCGGCCTATTTAGGCTTCTACGACTCTAAGTCGAGGGTCAATCTCTCATGGTAAGCATATGTAGTGGAGGGGTACTTCTTGTGGCAGTTTGAATAGGAGGGTCAAAGCCTTTGCTAACCCCCTCCAATCCCAGACAGCATAGGGCATTCTCAGTCTTGACCCGGACCTTGGATGTTCATTCGCCTCCTTCGCTCCTCTGCAAGCCTCTTCAGCTTCACTCTTTCATTGTTCACCTTCGTTTTTATCGTCATCCAGTCATGGATCATACCTTCTCTTTCCTTGAACTGGACGATTTCCTGCTGACCTGGAGCAGAGATGGACAGAGAACAAGTGCAATAATTTCAATATACAATGAAGCAAAGGTTGTAAGCAACAACCACGGAAGCAAATTGTACAAGGGCCCTATATATAGTACTTTGTGACACAAGTGATAAACAAGATATAATCCATTAGACCAGGGCCTCCAAAAATGATACGATTGTTGCCTGCATGCAGGGCATGTTCAAATTCTGAGATTTTCTTCCCTTTCAATACTTTTGTCAAGATTCCCAGCAATCAGGCAAATTCTATAATGTGACATTCAGGCACTGTACTAACCAGTGCAGAAAAGTCAATGGCAGCAGTGCTGTCACCAGAGTGAAAAGGAAATGATGGATAGTGCTAGGGTAGGTCTTCCGAGTGAATTGCTGTATGCAGATGATTTAGTTTTGACAAGTGAGACCATGGAAGGACTCAGTGATAAGTTCTGGAAATGGAAGGAGGCTTTTGAGAACAAAGGGTTGAAGGTAAACCTTGGGAAAACAAAAGTTATGGTCAGTGGAGGTGCTGTGGGGAGAGACTTTAGGGTGAGTAAGGTGTACCCATGTGGTGTTTGTGGTAAGAGAGTTGCGAAGAACTCCATACTGTGTACGAGCTGTGATAAGTGGATCCATGGGAGATGCACTGGGTCAAAGAACGGGAGAGTGACTCCTGGGCTGGCAAGAGATTTTGTTTGTAAACGATGTTTAGGCCTCATTGGTGCTGAGGAGGAGGTGGAAGATGAGAGATTATGTGACGAGGTAGATACAGTAAGAGAGTTTACATACCTAGGAGATAAGCTGAGCTAGAATGGAGGCTGTGAAGTGGCTGTGACTGCTAGATCAAGTTTTGGTTGGGCTAAGTTTAGGGAATGTGGTGAGATATTGCAAGGAAATAGGTATCCTCTAAGTTTGAAGGGGCAAGTCTACAAGAGTTATGTTAGACCGGTATTATTATACGGGAGTGAGACATGGTGTCTGGGAGAGACTGAGAGGGGAATATTGAGGAGGACTGAAAGGGCCATGGTAAGGGCAATGTGTAGAGTGAAGCTAACAGATCGCAAGAGGGTGGAGGACCTGATGCAGTTGCTAGGATTACAAGAGGCAGTGGACCAGTTGGCTAGGGCGAATAGTGTTCGTTGGTATGGGCATGTGCTTAGGGCAGAGGATGGTAGTGCGTTGAGGAGGGCCCTGGACTTTCAGGTTGCGGAGCGTAGGAGGAGGCCTAGGAGGACGTGGAAGAATCAGGTCGAGGAGGAGTGTATTAAGGTGGGGTTGAATAACATAGATGCTCTTTCCCGCGCTAGGTGGAGGATTGGTGTTCAAGAAATTCCTAGTGGCTTGAGGTGAATCCGGCCACCCTCAGCTGTGGGGATCCACCGGATTCAAAACTTTGGATGATGATGATGTTACAGAGTATTCCATGCTAGTATTGGTCACACAAGGGTGTCTGACAGCACATTATTTACCACATCTCTGTTCTGTGCGAAATTTTGGCTCCAATCCATAGTCGCTCAACACAACCCATTACCAAATATTCTGGGGCCTACTTAATTTTACCACGCCGGCCAATCACTATGATCTCACTAGATCTCTTTACCCAATTACCATCCTCCGTCTTGGCATGAATAAGCTACCCAAACCTACCAGTCAGTCAAGCTCTACACAGTCATTAAGCTTAGCCAGGCCCATGCAATCTCTCAGCTCCTTAGAAGACTTCCTATCCTCAAGTCACTCGACATATCCAATGGATCATTCTAATATCAAATCGCACTAGTCTGATCAGGTCTTGCTACCATACGGTGCATAACACACCTAACATTAGCCTCAAACACTCACCCTCAAGTGCAGAGAGAGAGACATGATGCACATGTGTATCACTCCAAGAAAGTGAGTGATCTTCATCTTCATGGGTGTAGGCCTTTACACTGTCCCTTCATGTATTCTTGGGCAGACAAAGTTCCAATCATATTGCTATCAGCATGTTTTTATGAAGACCACTTCCCCTGTGCATTGCTTTCAGGCTCTTCCCATGCGTGAGGCAATACACAAGGTAAGATGCAAAGGTGCAGCAGGTGACACTACATCTACCCTCAAGTTCCCAGACAAATAGTTCATGATCATTCCATCTATACTTTGGTAGAAGCAGCAGTAATACTAATAGTAACAGTAATAATGTTTTTTGTTATATATCGCTGTCCACGGCCGATGCAGTCTCAAAACGCTTTACAACATTACCCCCAACCATCGGAACCAGTCCTGCACCCCAACAATATCGGTGTGAGTCTGAGTAATGCTGCTGTCATATAAACACATACTGTAGGTGGGATCAGGTCCTTACAGGTACCCACTTACTACCCCTGTGTAGAGAGAGGCCTTGGAGACAATGTACCTTGCCCAAGGGTATATGGGAAAACATCACCGTTGCTCCTGACGGGATTCAAACTCACATTCTTCGAATCACAAGTCTGATGCTCCACCGATCTAAATACTAATCAAATTGTAACCTAAAATGATATTTTCATGATCATTTTTGTAGAAGCTGTAGTAAGGCCATTCGCACACAAGTTACTTTTTACCTTCAAATTCATAATGCCCTATATGCACCCTTGGTCAATAATCATAGTGATCAATTTTATGAAAATCCAAACCTGGTGTAAACAAGCAGGTTCTCGAAACGGTACTCTCGCCTATTCGAGCAACAGTTGGTTGCCACAAGTCCAAAATTAGTTGAATCAGACCTCTACTAGATCACAGGTTCTCCTCTAATTTCAGGTGCCACTGACCGACCACATGTCAACTTTATCTATCAAGTTTCAGATGAATGTGACAAAATTTCCATGAATTACGAGAAATTAGCAAATCTTGTGCTGGAAATCAAATTGTTATAGATCACACACTTGCCTCATAATAGCAACAACGGTACTGGAGGTATCCTGCTAACAAGCATTTGACTTTGAATGACCTTGGATGACCTTTTTTTGCAACACAAATTTGACCATACCCACCAACTTTCATGAAAATCGAACAAAACTTTTAATTGCGCAGAAAATATGCTAATTAATTAGCATATCTCGTGCTGGAAATTCATGCAGAGGGTGAACCCATGGTCCTTATTATATATCCCAAGCTTGCATCATCATAGCTACAATTGTAGTTGGGATACCCTGCTAACAAGCATTTGACCACAAATGACCTTGGATTGCCTTCATGTTATTTTCAACTCAATTTTACCCATACCCACCGAGTTTCATGAAAATCCAACAATTTTTGTAAAATGTTGCGTACATTAGGCTAATTAATTATCATATATCATGGCTGGATATCGAAACGGACTGAGAACCCATGGTCCTCATTATATATCCCGAGCTCGCATCATCATAGCTACAACTGTAGTGGAGATATCCTGCTAACAAGCATTTGACCTCAAATGACCTCGGATGACCCTGAGTTGACCTCTATTCTTTTTGCAACTTAATTTTGACCATACACACCAAGTTTCAAGAAAATCCAACATATTTAAAATGTTGCATGAAAAAGGAAGCATTTCCAATGTGTTTTATAAATTATGTTAATTAACATACTTGAAAATCTAATCAGATCATGAACACATGAACGAAGTTCAGGCGAGACAAAAACTATTACAAGCAATCTGGCCTTGTCTATGTAGTGTAGGATTTTACCTGGCAGTTTGTTCCCCTTTTCGCCATTGATGTAAGCTTTGAATGCTTCTTTGACTAGGTCAGCATCCGCTCCACTCCACTTCACATACTTTCGTCCTGTGGGAGGAATTGAAACATTCATCAACCAAACCAAAACAGGAACTGGTTCTTCACCCCAGCTGATATACAGCTAGTCGTAAGCTGTCTTCTGGTTGGCTGTCGCCATTGTATTGAATCGATTGTGTCTTTTGTTAGGGTCGAGGATTAGGATTGTGTTTGGGCTTAGTGGTAGGTAGCCAATACGAAAATTGCTTCTGATAGCTGCACATTGACCCCTTCGAGGTGCACTTTAGACAACCTGGGATGGGGACTGTGGCTGAAAAGGACTATTGACGTGTAGCAACGTCTTTCCACTTTTTGCTAGGTCACACAACACTAAGTTGATATACACCCCCAATCCTCCGACACCATTACCCTGAAGGGGGCCTAATGACGTTGTTATTATTTTGGCGTTGGACTGGAATCTCAATTATACATATTTTGGAAAGTGTAATCGGATATTAGAAGAATTTAGGATAAACAATTAGGTTGTGGACTAATGCCATAGCCCTCCCAAATGCAACATTTTTTCGTAGAAAATGGCCATTTTATGTGCGGAGATATAATTTTATGAAGCAAATTCATATGCAATTTTTTTTAGATCAGTACGTTAGGCCTAGGTCTATACAAATTTGAGTAAGTGAAATTGAATAAGAGAAATTTATGAGCAAAAATTGTGTGGGTGAATATATTGCAATTAAGTGTAGGAATGACTCTCCCAAATGGTAAATTCTTCAAACAAAAGGCCAATTTTTGCAGGGAAAAATATTTTGATCTGCAGAATTCAAATATGTAATGACTTTCAACCTCATCACACAAATTTGGGCAAGTATAATTGAATGAGAGAAATTTAGGAGGGAAAAACTGTGTTGAGGAACTTAATATCATAGGCCTAGGCCTGAATAGTGTAGCCTACTGTGTGCAGCCTAAATGGGATTATATCATAGAAAAAACGAAATTTATGATTCTATCGGAAAAACTGTGGTTCCTGTAATATGGGGGGAGTAATTCTGTGAACTACTTAATATTGACATTGTTCAAGGGAAAAATGAAATAATTATCTGAGAATTGTGTGGGATATTCAGTGCCATGCACCCGTTTCCCAGTTTTCACACCATATATATTTAGTAGCCATCAGTTTAAATGGGTTTAAACCTTCCCTGTGACATGGAATTTCGAGTAGGCCTAATATTGACTCGCAAATCAACTGGATAGCTGGAGTAGAAAAATATTTGCAAGTATACACTTGTGGACTCTCTAATTTCTAATTTACAGCATGATTTTCTCATTCATTTATTTGTCTTGGGGGAAAATCATTCCAGATAAGTTTGTTCTAACAAGAGCACCAATGGTGGAGTAGCTCATACTATATATATGACCACTGTAGTTTATGGACCATTTCGCGTGATTTCACCAAAATTGACAAAATTGCTAAGTTTTTACCCACAATGAACGCGGATCTGTACCAAAATCGATAGAGATCTTCTACTAGTCATGAGGAACACACATACAAAATTTCAACTTGATCGGATCAGTCGTTTCGGACTTTCATAATATGGGCCATGGACCAAAAATTCATGAACACCCCCATAGTAGCGCTATTGGGGCACCATCATGACCGAACATCAGAACTGTGCACCAAAATTTGTGCGAGAAGAAGCATCCCACATAAATGGGCCCTAATTCATAAAATGGGCCCTAGGGCCGAAGTGGGACCGTGGATCAAAAATTCCTGAACACCCCAAAGGTAGGGCTATTGGGGCACCATCATGACCGAACATCAGCACTGTGCTTCAAAATTTCTGGGAGAAAAAGCGTCTTCCACAGTCCTGAACTGTTTCACCCCTCCCTAGGCTATATAGCGGTTTTGGCAAATTATATTTCTGGACATAGGCTACACTCAGAGCTAGATCATGATGCCTGAGTTGGAGAATAGAAAGCGAGTGGGGTAAATGAGGTTTTCATCCACCTGGGCAGAAAGAATATCACTTGTTCCACCAAATTCGGAATTCCACAAATCACCACTTTCCTTGGCTATTGCTAACTTACAAGATACAACCTCTCCACAATCCCGAAAAATATGGGGAATTTATGCACTGTAATAGCTCTATTATTAGTAGTATTATTGTAGTTTCTGCTACATTGGTGATACAATTAGTGCTGGGGGTGGGGTAGGTGGTAGCTCTGTGGCGAGAATTAGAAGTTGATGGAAAAAGTTCAGAGAGTTGTTGCCGCTACTTGCCTCGAGGGTGTTCTCTTTAAAAATGAAAGGGAGGGTCTTTGAGGCATGTGTTAGGAGTGTTGTTCTCTACGGTAGTGAGACATGGGCAGTAAAGGAGGAAGACTTGACTAGATTACATAGGAACGATATGAGAATGGTCAGATGGATGTGTGGAGTGACCTTGAAGGATAGGAAATTTTCTGAAGAACTTCTAGACCGATTGAGTCTCTGTAACATCTGAGACTGTGTTCAGAGTCGTAGACTTAGGTGGTTTGGCCATGTAGAAAGGATGAAGGGTGATAATTGGGTTAGGAAATCCAGGCAGATCGCAGTGACTGGTAGGCGGGGTAGAGGTAGGCCCGGATGACCTGGGATGAGGTCGTGCGTAGCGATCTCATCTCGAAGGGTATAGATGGTCCTCTTGCCCAGAATAGACAAAGGTGGAGGAGGGCGTGCCGTCGGAGCTCCCGTCTTACCCATGCGAGCATGGAAATTGACGAAAGTGATGTTACGATCATTCACCTCTCTCAGGGTTGCCATTTGGCCGGAAAAACGGCCAAGTATTTCATGCTCTGTTGTGGAAGGAACTCTGTTTTTCATCAAAGTTTTGAAGTAGAAATAATCAACATTCTGCCAAAATTATCATTTGAATCGAACGGGAATGAGCCATACTGCACATTCCCATGCATAAATCACTGAACCCCTGGCTAGAAGCTACTGATCAGAATATGTTGCCGTGAAATTGGAAGCTTCAGGTACGTAAGGCCATGGTGCTATTATATGCGTAAAGCTGAATCATCATCTGGCAACCCTGACCTCTCTTTCTGATAGTATTGAACAGACCAGGATATCGCTAGATCAATATGCTAACGGAGGGGGCACAGAAGTTCATGGAACTCGACGGACCCACATTTTCTTTTTTCGGGGGAAATCCATAGATAAGTGTTGCAGTGGGTTTTGAGTTCCGTTCTCGGTGTGAAGGTTCCTTAGTTGTTGAGGTACAATCCAGCAAACTTCGGAGCGATTCTATTCCATGACGATAGTTCTTTAAAGCATCTGATTCTGTACATGAATGAAGATAACAGGCAGAGCACACATGTATACTGGTCAAAACACTTGATGTTGGGATATAACCACTCTGGATTTTGAAATGATTACCTTGACCTCAAATCCCCCAACATCGCGAATGT
>JAODTT010059402.1:0-10017 GCA_025400115.1 Pentamera pediparva
CTCGTCCATGACCGTATCAAAAAATACAACATTTTCAGAAGGCGGGCTGGGCCCGGGACCCCTGGCCCCGCCCCCTAAATCCACCCATGAACTATATCCGTTCGGCACTGTCTGTGGCTTCATTCAAGTCTCGTCTTAAAACTCATCTCTTCACTCAGTATTTTCTATTTGTTTGACTCCTCTGTTTTCTGTCCTATTGTGTGCTGTCGCCTCTGTTCTGTTTTCTCGTGTTTTCTTCCTGTTTGTCTTTTGTTTTCGTC
Organism: Pentamera pediparva; assembly: GCA_025400115.1. NCBI lineage: Eukaryota > Metazoa > Echinodermata > Holothuroidea > Dendrochirotida > Phyllophoridae > Pentamera > Pentamera pediparva. The sequence goes on from JAODTT010059402.1 coordinate 261, forward strand.
TTTAGGTCTGTAAAGCGGCGCCCTCGGAGGCTTTCGCATTAGGCGCTCTATAAGTCCCTAGCATTATCACGTGCGTGCGTGGAGTGGCAACCCTAGACTTCTACAAGACATTCGATGTAATTCCACATAATATAACCTCACCGAGCTGGACTTCTACGACAGGCCTCTCCGTGATCCTACAAAGAGATGGATTACCCCCTCCTTTAAAAGACTTCAAAGAGTAGGGCACACGTTCTCAGCGGTACCCGCAAGGCACAGTGGGCTATTGGGTCTTCACCTCCCCCTCCAGTTCTTCATATGAACGACCTAATTAGACTCTTTGCGGACGACTGTGTAATCCATAGCCTCTCTCCAGCCCTGATAAGATGCATGGCCAATTCGTAGCTACTGACGCATCACACTATCTAACATCGGAAAAACACATTAATCCTACTAGATGCGAGAATACGAAGGCATATATTGTAATGTAGTTATCCCACGCTCACTACACCGTGTAAAGTAGTGTCTCGATTATCCTTCGAAAACACGCAAAATGTTCCGAAACTCCTCCACCATGTTATATGATAGTGGCACTCCCGCCCTTTGATATATAGTTCGCCAACTTCTTCTGGGGGTTTCCATAGTCCGGAGATTCTCTCCATTATTTTGATAATAAAAGACACTTTCGATACGGAAACTGTTTGTAGTCTTTATGTGACTGTCTTGATTTATTTCTTCTTAATTAATATCTTAACAACTGTCTGATTTGATGATTTCTATACTAAACATAAATATATACGTAACGTCTAAGTATAGGTCTGGAGGGATTGATGGCAAAACGACTGGTGTGCCTGATTTCTCACATTTTCTATATACGTGATAACTTGGACATCACTGAGAGCACCCTATACTCGATCCTGACTGGCTGCGAGTACTGAACAGTTGTGACCTATGACAGTGCTGGGAGGGGAAGATTCTGTCTTAATTACGATCTTGACGGAAAATGTCAATATCTCGATAACCCGATCGAATCCGACAGAGGGAAACAGCTGCACAGGAAGCTGGAGAAGAGGGCAGCAACCTCTGACTTTTCATTGTTCGCAAAAACAGCTTCCCATCGAGTCATCGAGTGGTAAGTCTCGAAAGGTATCAACAAGACAATGATCTCAATAGGAGAATGAAACACTCAGGATCAAGTACTTCCGTTTGTAAAATACTTCCAAGAATATAATCATCTTCAAGAGCGGACAATTTAGTCTAGAAAAATAACATTTCAGTTTCCGATAAATCATCAAAAATAGCCGTAAACAACTTCACTCGGCAAGACAGAATAACCCTCTCTTATATCGAGCAAGTGCGATAATAATCTCAGTGAAGTATATAGGCCTACAAAAGTATGTAATTAGAGGACGATTGCAGGGTCGACTATAACAGATTTCATATTGTAGGCAATAGAAAACCAGATTTGTAGGACCAAACCCCATCTCTATACGATGTTCCTATGCGGAGTTTGGCTATCCACCTTTAAATTTTTATCCCCAGAAAGTCCTGATTGCGCAATAACTTGTGACGTCAACACCTGAACACGTGGATAATTTCTTATGTATTCTATTGTTTTTGTTGTGTTGGAAAACTCGACTTTACGCCAAACGTTTAGCTTGTTTTCTCACGAAAGTAACTATAGGCACATGCCAACTAACAGCAGCAGTCCTTTCTCATCAACTAATCATTTTTCGAGGTAAAATTAATGTGTCAATTTCGATAGAAAACAAAGAAATTTGCAAGGTTGTGCATGTATGACAACATTCAATATTGCAATACATATGCCCAAATTTTGGAAGGCCTCTAACTATGTAACCGAAAACCGTATTAGCGTGTGGTTTGGACTGTTCCACCTAGTTGCTTCTCAGCTATGAAATAACTTGTACTGCAGTTGTCCTTTAAGTGGAAAACTTAATTCAACAACCGTAATAGTAATAGTCGCTCTACCCGACTATAGGGACCCAAGATCGGAGTGTCGTCGAAGTATTACACGACAATATATCACCGTCCACATTTTACAAGAGATTATCATAGGATGTCCCTGTTTATCCTCGCACTACGCGGACGGAACATGATTCCAAGACATCGTGAACACAGTCATCAGATGCTTTGAAACAAGAGAAACAATGTTTCAGAAGCTCAACCCGGACAAATATTCAATATGTAGTGAATTGATATAATGATGTATTGTGCCTTGGTTTTAATTACATATGCTGCTGCAAAATCCTTCATTTTGTCATCCTGTTTTTAGTTGTAGACGAGTTGTGTTGAGAACTACAATAGTAAATCTCATGAGAATGGCTGATCACTGAATTTCATGACCAATATCTGGCTCCATATAGGGCTTCATCACTGTCTTACAGAGGTCCTGTAGGGGCAGGGGCTATAGCTATTATGTCTGCCTATCGAAAACTTCATCCCCACGGTCTATATAGTGCACATCCCTGGCTGTCTGCACCCGCCACACTAGTTATTTCATTGTGTCTGTGCGGGACTTCCCATAGGTGTAACCACAGACAGCGCAACATTTTGCAAGTCACCTTGTGAGGTTCCCATTTACACCTGGGTGGAGTGGAGCAATGAAGATAAGGCGACCCAGAGGTCTACGAACATCATGTCCAACTTCAGTCTACATGCATCAAATACTAAGCCGGTGTGGATCTATCAAACTTGTTTCAATCGGTTCTGACTGTTTTATCGCTACTGGCATTTCATGACCATCTATCAAAAATATGTGGACACCTTATGAGAAGCACCACCCAAGAACATCAGAGCCTGATTTCTAGGAAATTTAATGTTCTTTGTGGGATGAGTATCATTTTGCAATTTTTTGCTGTTTTGTCGGTACTGACACTATTTGACCATCTATCAAATTTCTGTGAACAGCTTTTGAGGAGCACCACATGAAGAACACTGTAACCGAATTTCATTTTTTTTTTTATCTATCATCCTCTGTAGGAAAAGTAGCATTTTGAGTAGCATGTTGCAGTTTTTTACTGTTCCGTCGATATTAACACTATATGACCATTGATCACAATTTTGTGAACATGTTTCAAGGAGCACCACCTTAGGAACACTCTAACCCAATTCCAACAGGATATATTGTTCTCTGTGGGAGGAGTAGCATTTTGCAGTTTTTTACTGTGTAATCGGTACTAACACTATATGACCATTTATCAAAAATCTGTGACAATGTTCTAGGTAGCACCACATAAGGAACATCATAACCCAATTTCAATTAAATCTGTTGTTCTTTGATGAGCACCTGGTCCTGGTGACCTACAAAAGTGGAAACGGCCGCACGCAGATCGACTTCATTTTGGTCAGGAAGTCAGACCGAATTATTTTGCAGGACTGCAAGGTGATAACTGGAGAGGATGTAGCACCACAACACTGAATGGTTGTCGCAGTTATTCAGGTTGGCGAGCAGGTGAAGAAGAAGGGCAGGAAGGTGGAGAGCAAAATTAAAATGTGGATGCTGAAAGGTGACAACATCAAAATTTCAAGAACAAGGTCAGAAGCAAACAAACAGAGCTACATGAAAAGAGAGGAAATGAGAAATGTTCAGATGTTCGTACAGTTCTACTGGAAACAGCAGAGGAGGTTTGTGGCAGAACTGAGGGAGGCAAACACCGAGAGAGAGAAGCATGGTGGTGGAGCGAGGCGGTCCAGAGTGTGATCAAGAGGAAGTGAAAGGCATTCAAAGACTGGCAATGTGACGAAGGGAATGTTCTGGTAAAGAAGCATCAGGGAAGTCAAGAATGAGGCGAATTGGGGATAACTAAGGACAAAGAGGAGGCGACAAAGGGTTGGTACAACGAGCTGGGGTCAACGGGAGGGGGAAGATGTATCTACCAGGTAGCAAGACAAAGGGCAAAAGCAAGTCAAGATTTCGGAGAACTTAAATATGAAAAGAAGCAGCGGGGATGAATGCTAACCGAAGAATGGAAAATAAGAGTCAGATGGGGAGAGTACTTCAACCACCTGCTGAATGTGGAGAACGAGAGAGAAGCTCTGACTCCTGGGGAGCCAATAGAATGCCCTGTGTGAAATGTAAGCGAGGAGGAAATCAGGAAGTCAATATGAGGGATGAAGTCAGGGAAAACAGCCGGCTGTTCGGGAGTGGTTGTGGAAATGATGAATGCCCTGGAGATAGAGATGATCCACAGTGTGATCGGAAGTGTTTGGGACGAAGGGAGGATGCCATTCAATTGGGAGAAGAACAGCATTGTTCCCATATTCAAGCAAAAAGGGGATTAAATGGTCTGTGGAAACTCCAGGGGGTTCAAACTACTGGACCAAACCATGAGTGTTTTGGACCACAGGCAAAGAGACATCATTGCCATAAGTGATATGCAAATGGGTTCCATGCCAGAAAGTGGAACAACAGATGCTATATGCATAGTCAACCAGCAGCAAGAACAAATCTGGGAAGTCAAGAAAGAACTATTTTCCTGCTTACGATCTGGAGAAGGCGTTTGACAGGATTCCTAGAGAGTTAGTGTACTGGTGTTTGCGGAAGGAGAATGTGCCAGAGGAGCTGAACAGAAGAAGAACAGCAGTGAGGTCTCCTTGTGGGATGACAGAGGGGTTTGGTATTGAGGTGGAATTACACCATGGGTCGGCTTTGAGCCCATTCTTATTTGTTACGGTTGTGGATGTTATCAGTGAGGAGTGAAGAGGAACTGTACCGTGGGAACTTCTGTTTGCTGATGACTTAGCCCTTACGGCAGATTCAGAGCCCGAGCTACAGCAGAAGTGGCAGGAATGGTACGAGGGGATGTCAAAGATGGGTCTGGAAGCCAACATCAAGAAGACCAAAGTTTTAGTCAGCAGCAAAGAAAAGACTAGAGCTAACATCCGAGCTGGAGAACATATCACTCCCCCGAAGCAAGTAGCCGAGTTCCAAGTACCTCGGCTTCATGCTGAGTGAAGACGGAGGTTCTGAGGCCGCAGTAAGGGCCAGAGTGAGAGCAGCATGGATGAAATGGAGAGAGCTGTCGACTGTCATCAACGACAGGAGAATGCCAAGGAAACTGAAAACCGAAATATACATGACAGTTATAAGACCAGTGCTGTCATATGGTTTGGACACGTATGCTATGACAAAGAAGGAAGATAATATTCTGGGAACAACAGAGATGAGATTGCATCGGGATAAGGTCTGGGCGAGGAAGAAAGAAGTTGTTCTTTGTAGGAGAAGTAGCATTTTGAGTTCCGTTTTGCCGTTTTTCACTGTTTCATTGCTACTGACACTATATGACCATCTATCGCGATCTGTGAACAACCTCCAGGTAGCACCACCTAAGGAACATATCACAAATTCAAGAAAATCTGATTTGTTCTTCGTTGGAGAAGTAGCATTTTGCAGTTTTTCACGAAATGGCTCATTATGCCGCTCTAATGACCTTTGACTTTGACCTGAGAAGGTGAAAGATGTGCCATCATTCAAGTTTGCTTAACATCTGTCATAGAACGAACATTTGGCAGGCAAGAAAGCAAAAGTTTACAGACTGGATAGATACCTAGAGTGACAGTCCCATCACAATAGCTCAACCAGCATAGCTGGTTTGAGCTAAAAGCTATCCAGTTGTAGGTTACTAATATTTGCACGTAGCCAACCTGCTTTTCCCAGTGCACGAGTCTTCGAATCCGAAGTTGGCACTATACCGGATGAAAATGAAGATCTTCTACTTCGGATGACGGTTATTGTTCAACGTTCCAGGCGAAATAAAACGTTAAAAAGTTGTTTTATCGCCATTGCTCCAACGGTGTCACGGCTCCAGAATTGCTGCATAAGAACTGACATGAGACGATGGATTTGATATTCCAATGGCGTCACGCCGTCGTTGTCAAGGAGTTGGACCATGCCCAGAATCAGTCGTAGATGAGAGAATGTGCCGGCCGACCCGCTCCCACACTTCAAATTCAATCCTCCCAAAATTTCCTGAAAATGGTTCATTTTTCTGAAATTTTCAATAATGCTGATACATCTGGTACAAAAAGTATTTGCACAATCATAGGAATCAATGTGATATGAAATCGAAGAACATGGTAAATAACATTTTCTGTCGAATAAGACGGAAGCTGATGAGTAAATTTCCAGAATTCCTGGAATGATACCCATCCCCTAGAATTTCCTGAAGAGCACCCACATTCCCCGAAACTCCGCGCTCTTCATTCAAATGGCTCCAATTATCCGCTGAATGGTACGGGTGCTGTTGCTACCTCAACGGTTGAACAAACTTCTGAGAGACGGGCCGGCCTTACCTACTGAGGAAGCCTGAGTGGAAATGGGACAATTCAAGGACTAGGAAGCCCAAGGATTACATGGCCCACACCAAGGGCGCAGCCACTTGTCAAAAGTTGGGGGGCCAAGACGGGCACGGAGACTACATCAATTGCTTGTGTGGGAGTGGGAGAATAACGTTATGATGTATATAAGGGCCCTGAACAAGTACCGGTACGCCATTGGCCTACACCTAGGAATACTCTGGCTTGGTGGCAATGCTAGGCCGTCCTTGCAGTATTTTGTTCTAGTCGTACACTGGTAACAATTCAGCTGACGGGATAGGACTTGTACTAGTTTATACTCGCGAATAGAAGACACTAAGAATAGCTAACACAAAACGACCTCGAATTTTCTTGAGAAGACATCAACTGGGTATATTTCGGGACATTACCGGCTCATCAGTGGATAATAGGACCAATGGCTGCTCGCTGCCGCCGCGGGAACTAACTGCCTCATAGACCATGGTTTGCGCCTCTCGTGGGGACTCGAATGGGATCGGGGTGCCGTGCCTGTTCACTTGCTCGTCGGAGTATTGAAAGCTGAGGGCAAATGCGCCTGTGAAATTTGCCAATTGAGGAGGCTAGTGAAGAACTCGAGTAGGCTACTTGCCAGAGTGCCGTCATGAGCATGTTAGCAAATTGAAAAAGGCTTATTTAGTCACTCGAATAATATTTTCCTGCCCATCATCGACATTGCTACTGATGTCAAGAACGGTTCACAATGTATCCTGGCAGGCAAAGTAAGTTAGACGCCTGTGATGGGAGGGAGGGAGGGGAGTGTTTGAGACTGGTGATGGGAGGAGAGGGTGGGCAAGTGAAGGGGCGTCAATATATATTTGCTGACAATGAGAACCTAGAGGCAAAATGGCAGAGTTTCTGACAACAATTTACTACCAAGGGCATGTGGGCTTTAAAAGTAACTCATGCGTGTTCTATTCTACATGACAATAACCCCCTCTACGTGTATTCCCCTGTCACGTGGCTACATGACATGATGATGGAGGGAGATAATAACAAGGGTTGTCAAGTTATGATTGGGTTTGCATCAGACATTTCTGAGACATTCAGTGGTCAGGAGTTCCCTCTATACACTCTTTTGTGAGAGGCTTTGTTTGAAGAGAACCAGAAAGCCAAGAGGCTTAGTGATTCATCAACTGCCTAGACCTCTATCGACCTGAAATGACCTTTGACATGATCCCAAAACATTATGGGGAACTCACATACTCAGTATGAGCTTCATCCATCCAGGAATCATCGTGTTCACAAGCTAAAATTGTGCAAAATATCATTTTTTTCACGATTTTCTACACCCAAAATAATGGGGTTCTTGTGGCAGGCAGGGAATACCTTGGTTGTATTCTACTGTCCCGAACCAGTATGGGGTCTTAATGCCAACTTAATCTGCATGCTTGGTTTCCTAGTTGGACTAAGTCTAGTTACCATCCTAATTTATGGCAACAAGACAACAGAGACCTCAGATGACTTTTCACCTGATCCAGAAACAACTTACATGATTCAAAGTATGAACCCTCTACACATCTTTGTGTTCAAAAGTGTAACTTTGACCTGTGTGACACCATTTGGGACATCCAGTGGTTGGGAGTTTCCTCCACTCTTTTGTGAGAGAAAAATGCAAAAAAATACAAAATGCCAGTGAATAATGATTTCCCGAAAGTTTCACTTTCAGCATCACGAAAATAACAAACATATATAGTAATAATATTTTGATAAAGATATATTGCATGAATTGATGTTGAAATGTGAAACATAATGATAAACTTTTTAGAAGGATTGTGGCAATTGTTTTGTTTTGAAGACATTCAAAGCTGATACAAATCTGGTCTTGTAGAGACCGCTGTAACAATCGTCATGAAATTCAGGCATCACACTTATGAATGTTTGCCTAATAAATAAGAGTGTTACATTACACTAAAAAAACATATATACCATATATGTATAGGTCACTCCTGCTGAAGGGCTCACTCTAGACAGCACAATACTGTATGCATGCTTCGCATCACACTCAGTTACATCCCACAATGATCATAGTTGGCACCTGGTTTACGACCCATTCCAGATTTTATGACCTTTAACTCTGTCTAATTGCAATCCTCGCATCTGTTATAAAACTCACTCTTGCTGATATGACCTCGTTTTTATCATCGCAATAGCCCGGCATCAATCTCAGTATCATTCCTAACAAATGAAGTTGCTTCTGAGATAGAGCTCATTCTTGACACCATGTGAATCATTCATTGTGTGCATAAAAGCACCATGCTCGGCACTCAGTTACAATCCTAACAGACATAATTCGCTCTGTTATAGAGCTCACTCCTGATAACATGACATTCTTCTGTCCCCACGATAGCTCAGTGTTTGGCAACACACTCAGTTACAGTCCTAGCAGATGTATGGTCACCCTCCTTTTTGAGCTTATTGTCGAATACCTTGTACTCAAATAAAAATAGCACCATCTCACATGAAAGGCAGTGAAATATTAAATTTTTATATTCAATATCAATGATGAACATATCTGATGTGCATAACTGGATTCGTCCACTTTTTCCACAGTTTGGAGTGAACAGATTTTCAGCATGCACCATCACCGCAATGGAGTAACCTATTCTCAGAATCAGGAAATTGACATTTCATCAGACTAAACATCACAGTGCTAAGTCAAATTTGGACATGCGAGAACCGCTTTCCAAAATGACACCTTAAAATGCTCTCCCTGAATACTTAAACATTGCTGTCCTTCGACCAAATCAAATTGTGAGCCCGTCTCTTCCTCTTGTTTTCAAACAAGTTGTTTGTTCTGATCCATGAATTTACTGACAGTCTGACAGAGATCTAGCAATATTATTATCATTATTAATATTCTGGTGCACCCTGAACCATCTATGCTTGGTTTAGTTCTGATGTCTGCAGTAAATGGAGGCTCATATTCATCCCTAAGTTTAGGTTTCCATGAATTTATAGAAATTTGTGTTGCAGAGCCTCTCCGAAGAGTTTTCCTTTTTCTCCCAGACAGTTTTCAGTTACCACCATGAGTGTTATTCATTTCGCTCACCGATGAGGGCCCCTGCCAGCTGACGGCGCCCCTGCTACACCCTACTGCCCCACCCCGCTAACACCGCCTCTGGTTTCCTGTTGCATTTGTTGTTTAAAGATTCCATAACATTTCAGGCATTTCAGTCTTGGAAATATTGTTCCTCTAACCCAGATACGTGATTACAAGGGTCCAAGTACCACAGTCTCTGCAAGCATCCCAGTTCATGTAGGATCCTGCTACTGCACCAACCACAGGTCAATACAGGTGATGTCAAATCCCAGGGACTCTCAAGTAAATTAAGTAAAGCTTCACCATAATTTGTTGAAATCGAAGAAGATTCACCAAACAAGATCCACCAAATATGCACGTGGAGCGGAGCATTGCAGTCTCGGG
>JAODTT010059513.1:0-10016 GCA_025400115.1 Pentamera pediparva
ATTAATAAAGCACACTCGAACTGGCCACGCTTGTGTCAACATGTGTTTTGTTGCTCACCTTGTACCGATATATTACAGTGGCGACGAAGATTGTGAAACGGAACTATATGTTTACGAAGAACTGAGATGAGTCTCAACAAGAGTTTATGTTCCAATCAGTGATAAGGAGGAGGAAGTTGTAACGAGTTTATGGATATGGTGTTTCGTTCCGCGGTGTGATTGTTACCGTGAGTCGTGTTACATCGAGTTTTCGTGCAACTAACAAAATGGCGCAAGGTGGATATATTGGGCGTTTAGGTCCGTATGACAAATTAAGAGAACCTTTCTTGTCGTATATCGAAAGGCTGGAACTGTTTTTCACTGCAAACAATATTATGGAAACGGTGGAGAATGCAGCTACAATTAATGAGAGAAAGAAGGCTATCCTATTAACTGAGATCGGTCCAGAAGTGTACGTAACTCTCACAAATTTACTGGCACCAATCAAGCCGAAGGATGAGACATTGGACAGTATCATCTCGAAGTTATGTGACCATTTTGATCCGAAGCCATTGGAGATAGCGGAGAGCTACAAGTTTGGAACCAGAACTCAGAAAAGTGGTGAGACGATTAATGAGTTCATTGTGAGCTTGAAGAACTTATCTCTACATTGCAATTTCGGTGGATTTCTGGATCGTGCGCTGAGAGACAGGTTCGTTTGTGGTTTGCAGGACGAGAGAATCCAGTCCAAGCTATTGAACACTCCCAAACTCACATTCGATGCTGCTTGTAAAATCGCACTTTCGATGGAAATGGCTACCAGGAATGCACGCGAGTTTCGCCCGACCACTTCCGCGAATATCCACAGTCAGAAGAGTTTCCAGAACAAGAGTTTTCAGAAGAAGAGTAAATCCAACAGAGAACATGAGAAAAATCAGGAAAGGAGAGAAAAGTGTTATCGTTGTGACGGACAGCATGCCGCTAAGGATTGTTATTTTCGGAACGCTAAATGTTTCAACTGTCAGAAAATAGGACACAAAGCATCGGCATGTAAAACGAAGCCCGATAGTGTACGTAGAGGATACAAACCTAAAGGAGAAGTCCATGAACTGGAAGAAGAAAACAGACAAGGTACGTCTCAGAGTTTCGATGACCTTGAAGCTAGTCTGTATTGTGTTTATGCCATGGATTCGAGCAGAGGGTTCGAAACTGAAGTTTTGATCAATGACAGTTATGTCAAAATGAGAATTGACACAGCAGCTGATTGCAGTATGATGAGCAAGGACACTTACGACCGCAATTTCAGCAACGTGCCGCTGAAAGAAACTACGACGCAACTGAGAACGTATTCTGGAGAAGTGTTGGACACTTTGGGACAGATGGAGTGTAAAGTGACTCATGATGGTAAGACATTCATATTACCTATAGTGGTTGCTAGCTACTGCAACAAACCCACTCTAATGGGTAAGGACTGGCTATGCAAACTCAATCTTGACTGGAGTAATGTGTTTGCTATTCAGAACACTGAGCTCGATTGTCTGTTGAAGCAGTATGACAGTATGTTCGAAGATAGCTACGAGGGAATATCCGGGATTGAAGCTCACGTTCGTATCAGGGAAAATGCCAAACCGGTGTACTGTAAGGCACGCCCTGTGCCCTATTCCCTAAAACGGAAGGTGGAGGAAGAACTCAAGAACCTAGAGCGAAATGAGGTTCTTATAAAGACTGACTGGAGCGATTGGGCGACACCAATCGTGGTGGTCCCCAAAGCCGACGGCTCTGTAAGACTGTGCGGGGATTACAAAACAACGATCAACCAAGCTGTCGATGATGAGCGGTATCCCCTTCCTACATCACAGGACTTGTATGCAGAGTTGGCAAGTACGAAGGTGTATTCCAAGTTGGACCTCTCACATGCATATGCCCAGCTCAACCTAGACGAAGAGAGTCGGAAGCACCTCACTGTCAATACGCATTTGGGACTGTTTTCCTACACCAAGTTGCCGTACGGGATCAAATCCTCGCCCAAGATATTCCAAGCGACCATGGACAGAATATTGCAAGGAGTTCCACATTGTTTGTGCAATCAAGATGACATTCTAATTGCCACATCCACTGTCGAAGAAAATGTGAGTACTTTGAGAAATGTGTTGAAACGTTTGAATGATCACAATGTTAAATTGAAGAGAAAGAAATGTGAGTTTGTCAAAGATGAGGTGGTGTATCTTGGCTTGAGAGTCAGCGCGAAAGGGCTTCAACCATTGAAAGAGAAGGTTGATGCCATCGTCAAAGCGCCAGCGCCTAAAAATGTCACTGAGCTAAGGTCTTTCCTAGGTATGGTTCAGTTCTATGCGCGGTTCCTACCGGACCTGGCCACAGTGTTGGTTCCCATTCACAGGTTGTTGCAGAAAGATGTGAAATGGGAGTGGTCAAAAGCACAGCAGGATGCGTATGATGCCTGTAAGCGTAAGTTGACAAGTGATGCGCTGCTTGTACATTATGATTCCGAGCGGAAGTTGAAGTTGGCATGCGATGCTTCTAGCTACGGAATTGGGGCTGTGATCAGTCACGTGATGGATAATGGTGAGGAGAAGCCGATTGCGTTTGCGTCTCGCACATTGACGAAAAGTGAGAGAAATTACGCGCAAATTGAGAAGGAGGCGCTAGGGATTATTTTCGGCATCAAGAAGTTTCATCAATATCTTCTTGGCAGAAACTTCACCCTCATCACTGATCACAAACCTCTGACACATTTGTTCGGACCTAAGTCAGCGATTCCTACAATGGCAGCGTCACGCATGCAAAGGTGGGCTCTTCTCCTTTCGCAGTATGACTACGACATTGAGTATCGTAGTTCGAAGGAGAATGCAGTTGCTGATGCATTGTCTCGTTTGCCGTTTGAGGTGAGTGATGAAAGCTTAGAAGGTTCTATCTTTATTACCGAGGTCGTAGACAGTGATTTTCCGGTAACCGCAGCTGAAATTGCCGCTGAGACTCGGAAAGACACTGTCTTGAAACAAGTGTACGAACATACGTTGAGCGGATGGTCAGAAACAATGGTCTTGTCTGATGAGTTTAAGCCATATTATAACAGAAGATTTGAATTATCTTGTGATCAGGGTTGTGTTAAATGGGGTCACAGGGTCATTATTCCTCAGTCTCTGAGACATAGGTTGCTCACAGAACTTCACAGTGAACACACGGGTATTGTGGGTATGAAGTCCATTGCAAGAGGTTTCATCTATTGGCCAAAGATAGATAAGGACATAGAAGCCGTGGTAGGCGAATGTTCTGTCTGTCAAAATATGAGGAGTGCCCCCCAAAAAACCCAACTGGAGACATGGCGTTGGCCAATGAGACCTTTCCAAAGGGTCCATGTTGACTTTTGTGAAAATGGCAACGACAAGTTTCTAGTTATGATTGACAGCCATTCAAAATGGGTGGAGGTAAAACACATGGGTACTAACACAACCACTGAGCGCACCGTTGATGAGTTGAGGGACATTTTTGCTGTCCATGGTTTACCTGAGGAATTAGTTTCCGACAATGGCCCTCAATTTCGAGCTGCATTATTCAGCACCTTCATGCAGCAAAACAAAATCAAGCACATTCTCGTTCCAACGTACCACCCAGCCTCTAATGGTGCAGCAGAGAGGGCGGTTAGGTTAGTCAAAGAGGCTCTCAAAAAACAGGTATTCGCTGGATCCTCAAAATTCAGCATGAAGCATAGGTTAGCTAATTTCTTATTGAAATATCGCACAACTCCCCAATCTACAACTGGTTACACCCCAGCGGAGTTGATGATGAAAAGACGATTGAGGACGAGACTCAGTTTAGTTCGTCCCAATTTGACACCCAGGGTTGAAAACAAACAGGCGAGCCAGAAGAAGTATTTTGGTGGTACGTCTGGTAACAAGCGTAAATTTGTAGTTGGAGACATTGTACGAGTTCTGAGCCCCCCGTATAAGTCCAATAAATGGGAACTAGGGAAAGTAGTTGTTGTGTGTGGTACAAAGACTTATTTGGTCGATATCAATGGCAGAGTGAGAAGCGTTCATATAGATCACTTGCTGGAAGCCAAAGATTGCTCTGACAGAGAATTACCAAATGATGATGACGTCTCCGACGAGTTCGTAGCTCCGGAGGTGTTTCCACAAATCCCACAACCAGCAGAGCCTACTTCCGGTGGAGCGACCCCCGAAAGTGTGGAGAGTTGTGTCACACCCACAGGTCCAGGGGTGTCCCAAGGGTCTTCCCCCCCATCCGTACAGTCTCCAATTCCTGTTACGATTCCTCTGAGGCGATCAGAAAGAATCCGTAAGCCGGTTGTTAAGTTGAATTTATGATGATGATAATATCCCTATTCACTACGAGAGTAAGACATAAAAATGATGAACATTTATTTATTTATGTTTTGACCGTATATTATCTATTGCAAGTACATTTCAACATTACAAGGTTCATCAGGTATACAATTAGAGTCATCAGAAGAAATTATATAAATGAATATTTTATGCTTGAAAAGTAAAACAATGACTTCGTAATAATAATTCTTTTGAAGAGGGAAGCAGTGTGGTGTATTGTCCATTCACCTATTGAATAGAGGATTCTGTTGTACAATACATCTATTGTTATGACTGACCTCACTGAGTGTGCAGTCTCACTGATTTGTTAATTAATGAAGCACACTCGAACTGGCCACGCTTGTGTCAACATGTTGTTTGTTGCTCACCTTGTACCGATATATTACAGTGAAGTGTAGCATCGTCACACCTCACTCAACCATATACCTTGTACCTACCTACCTTGTAGATATCACCTCCGAAACGGTCTTCTAGAGATATAACTGGAGGTCTTCACTATTCGGCGAGAGCAGTAGGCCCCTTCAGTGGTACATTTGTTCTGTGTGGAGTTAGTCAAGTCCCATGATCCGTTTCTTGAATGCTTGGAAAGAGGGTGTCTAACATTCTGCGGCATCTCCAACCTCATATAATATTAATCAAATCAAATGTTTTACCACCAATTTGGAATATTTTATATACTTAGCAGCTTACCTTGCATGTTTACTGAAAAATCTGATTGAGATGTGTTTCAAAAAAGTCCAAAAAATATTTTTAAGCCTGCGGTTAATGTTAGTTTGGAAGTTCCATGGGATTTCTATGTCAGGTAGTGGTTAGGAAGTTAGGTACGAAATAATAAAATTTGGTAAGAATACAACAGGTTTGACAGATATCTTGAGTTCACCTTTGTTTCTCATAGATTGAGCAAGTTACCCCAATGAAATTAATTTTGCATGCTGGGGCTGCAGGGGCCCTACTGCCCTAGCCTAGGGTTTCTCTTAGGCTGATCATACTATGTTCCTATTTCTAGGAAACGTTTATTTGTGGCAGTCAGGGAATTACCAACTGTTATTGTCAGGAACTACTTTGGCTATGGTGTTTGAATTCTGTGGTTATTGTTTTGTTTTCTTCTCCACCTTATCACAGAATGGACATGGCAGAGCAAATTCAGGAAGCCAAAAGCACTATCCAGTGTCTTTTGAATGAGTGGAATGAGCTACAACTGACACTGGCAAAAGAGGTGGGTTGTAGTATACTGGAGTGTTTAATTATTTGTTGTTTGTGTCATTATTTGCCATATTAACATTACCCTCATGACAAAATTTAAGACACACCTCTCGACCGGCGGGGGGGTGATGGTGAGGTGTACCATGGTTGCGTCATGGCAAGCGAATTAATGACGCGGTGGTGTGTCAAAGTCTAGAAATGGCCAGTCATGACTTGGATGCACAGGTACGTCTGTCATGGTCTATCAATGCCCTCATGGAACTACTGTATGGTACTGAACTGTGAAGCTAGTTTCACTGTTGACCTAGGTGTCTTAGGGTGCAGCTTGCAACTGTCATGTGCATTCCATTCGTGCACTTCTATTTTGATGGTGCACTTGGCAATTAAATCCCTGCGACACAAGTAGTGCCCAGGGATATCACGGTTTTTGGTGTGTTGCTGTTGCCGTCCCCGCCACCGCTGCCGGAAACTTTAGGCATTAGCTCGAATGTGGGCGTCACTGCAAAATTTTGTTTTTTGTGGGTGAGGACTACAGTTTGTCCCGACATATGTGGAGGTAATTTAAAGGTCATCGGAGGTCAAATTTGTTGATTTCCCTTAACATTGTCGGATTTGAATGAAACGTGGTGGATGTATAATACCTTTGTTCCCGACTGAAGTGGAGGTCATTTTGAGGTCATCGGGGTCTAATTTGCATGATATATGCGTTTTCGCCAACTTGGATGTATTTTAGCGAAACTTGGTGGATGTAGACTACCTTGGTTCCTGACCAGAGTGGAGGTCATTAGGAGGTCATCGAAGGTCAATCTTTGCATGATTTAGGAGGGATTCTCTTTGGACTTACACTTTCCCTATACCCTTCGATATCGAATGGGTTTGACATTGTTCAAATGCGGGGATGTACACGTGGGCGGTTTACACGCCTACACATGTCTAGTTGTTACCGGGGACCATGTTCAGGGATTTCAGGTCAGAGATCATCTCGTGGTATTTTTGGCTAAACTGGTCATTTTGAGCATCATATGAACAAAAAAATACAAGGATCAGATGCTCGTGAAAGTTGGTCATCATTATCATTGACCAAAGGTTCCTATGGAATGTTCAGGAATTTGTGGTCAAAGGGCACCAATTTTGGTCACTTTCGAACGGTCAAGAGGCTTCTACTCCTGCCCAACAGAATAAATCGGATGATCACAAACGTTGGTAAGTATCATCACTGACCAGTATTACATACGAAGCGTTCAGGAATTGTAGGTCAAAGGTCATCTACAGTTTCTGCCATTTTGTCTGAACGGTAGAGCAGCTTCTACTCCTACAGAGCAGATTGTTATAACTGTAAGTAAATTAACGTTATTGAAGAGGCAATGTCGCTTGGTAGCAACTGGCGAGAAACGACGGCGACGTTTGCAATGACGTCACGACAGAGTGAATGTCCCTGTGCAAGTTGATATCGAATCGATACGGTATATCGTCTTATGATATGTCAATACAAAATTCGTTTTGATATATACCGTGGGACGGTTTTTTCGTGACGACATGCAAACGGCGTACAACACACAACCCTAGACTACCGACCTGCATATCCTTCAGGTATATAGTCTGTGTCCTACTGACGCTGGATGTGCGATGATAATCCACTAACTGGTTGAGACTGTTGAACTTCACGACCCAGAGAAAATACTTCCCGGCGCCATCTCTCAGAACTTTAAAATGATGAACCGTTTCTTGGAAGCTGGCAAAAACGAGGAGAGGAGGAACTATTGTCAATGTAAGAAAACATAGGCTACTGCCCATCAGCAAACACGAAACGTTTTCGAGACTGTTTTCTCATATGTTTCTGAAAAAATATTTTACGTCGAGTAACTCCAAACTATTTCAAGGATGTTTTGAGAATTGTTTTTTTAACATTTTAATTTCATTTCACAACTAGGAGTAACGGCAGACCTACGAAACACAAATTATTTAGAACTTTTCAGAAGTTTTTGAGAATGTTTTCCGTCGAAATGTTTTGCAAAATGTTTTTTAAAAAGTTTCCTAATTTTGTGATACTCGACAAAAAATGTTTCCGAAGCATCTGGCGAAACATGGTAAGATGTTTGTATAACGTTTTCGTTTTTTAGGGATATGGGGATATCATACTTCAAAAGGATGTGTCTCTCTAAAATCTGAAGTGATTTCTGTTGTGCGTGTATGAACTGTGCGTAGTTGCACAGGCTTCGTGAATGACTTCAGATGTCTCCAGCTGAACTGACCTCCAAAACAGTACTAGTTATGTGTTCATTTACAGGAAATATATCGTAAAGGATGAGCGTCGTCCACTCTGACCTGACGGCATCTAGAGGTCGTAATTCAGAAGGATTTTTTTTTTAATGTTCCGTGTTTCTATTGTTTCCATATGTTGACTTCCCCAAACCGTGTCTCCTGACCTTTGACCTCACCCCAAAAACAAAACCTGTGAAAACGCTGTGTTATAATTACCAGACACTGAGGGAGAAGTCACCTGGCGTCGATTCACTTTCTCGAATGAGAAACGCGCCATCATGTTGTCCATTCAGTAAATTCCCAGCCTCCTGCCGTGTAACCCTTCCTTTATACCATCTGATTAGAGAACATCACAATATAAATTATTCTGAAGAAGAACGTCTATGCTCAAACATGAGTCAATATAGTCTTGGTTCAAGACGAAGCTTCTTCGATACAGCGCCACCAACCAGCTGATGTGCTCGCTTGTTGTTATAAATCAGGGGTCAGCGGCCAATAGCTTAATTAAAGCTTAAGCGAAAGCATATCGAGGGCCGTACTGATCTAGGGTCTTATAGATCTATGGGAACAGCGCAAGGGGATGGAAAGCGCGAATTTCAGTCACAGAGTCTTGAACAAGGCTAGAGTCAATACAACATATACTCTCTGATAACAGAAGAGTGAACCATTTACTCCCTTCGAGTGAATTTTCACTCTGAGAGAGTGGAAACTCACTCGTTTCTCAGTGCCTGGAGTGATCACTCCGTAAAAAGAGTGATCACCATAGGCACTACTAAACGAGTGAGATTTCACTCCTAATTCGGAGTGCGCTGAGTGACCACTCCTATAGAGTGAATCAACTCTTTTTGAAGTGTAATTAAAAAAAAAGAATATCAGGTCACCCACGGCCTTCCCTTCGCAAGGTGTTTAATGTTGAAGGCCTAAAGGCGAATGGTCATGTAGACCCGACCCCAGCTATTTTGGTAACTCCTAGTTAGTATACTGTTCGTACTCCATGGAAATCAACAACTCAGTACGAATTTCTGCCGGTGCCTGTGTAGTCTTGGGTCAAGACGGAGCTGAACGAGTGCCTCTACAATACAGCGCCGCCAACATGCTGATGTGATTTCTTGTTGTTATGAATCAGTGGTTGAGCGGCAATGGTTTACTGCTCGTAGCCTCTATTGCTATACTACTCGTCTTGGCACCTTGTGGAACTACATCAAGTCGACAAGACTACGTGGCGGGAGCATATCGAGGACCGTACTTATCTAGGGACTTACAGATCTATGGGGACAGCGCAAGGGAACGGAAAGCGCGGTTTCAGGTCTTGAACAAGTCTAGTGCGTGTGTTGAAATGAGACAAAGCTATTGCGCAATACTGCCTGAGGAAGGGAGGGGGGTTCGTGCAAAACAGAGTCAATGCGAAACATGAAGACCGACTTTTGAAATCCATGTAGCAAGTGGATTAGGAATGGGATCCGAATGAAATTAACAAAATGTTACCGCCAAAATGTAACCGTCAAAATGGCAAGATGGCACCTGGGGGGTCACAACTTTGTCGTGGGGGCACGTGACCCCCGTTGCTACACCACTGCATGCACCCAGCCCTACCGGGGTAGACCATGTAAGCGGAGCGCCACTATGGGTTGGCGCGTAGCGAATTTTTTTTTCTTTCTAAACCTCCCCTGAGTATTCCAAGGGTTCAATCCATCGTTAGGGTTGGGGATGAGGGATTAGGATCAATATCAGCGAATACATTTTCATTGTGTCTCAGTGCGCATCGTCCCATCAGGCCCTATAGGGAAAGGCAAGCTGAATCCATTTGCTCAAACCTCGTCTTGATACGACATTCTGTTGGAAGTTAAGGTATTTCGAAGTTTTGGGAATTTCATGCGTATTGCACGATATAAAAAAAAAGTCATCAGCGATATCAGTACCGAAGGACAGAGGAGCATTTTTCCTCAGGTAGAAAGTTACAAACTTGTACTCCCCCGCCCCCTTACTCTCGAATCCGCCTCTGGAACAAAAATCATGCATATATTTTTATTCTATCATGCACATACATGCCAAAGGACGGAGGACTGTTCAGAAAGGAATTTGTTTTAGAGTCGGGTAATTTTCTGATCTGCTAACCATCCTTCGACCAAATTAGAGGAAAACTAGTCACGCTTTCTCATAAAATTCCTCATTTTTTACACCCCTCGTCAATAACCGTATGAAAAACGT
>JAODTT010059624.1:0-10016 GCA_025400115.1 Pentamera pediparva
TAGTGCCTGAACATTAAAAAAATGCTTGTAGCCTCCGCCAAGTCCCGCCCCATACTCAGATTGACAGCGAGCAAATCCACAGAGCAAAACGAAGTCCTACAGGCGTTTGTTTAGGCAAACCGCCGATTGTGTATTACGTCATCCCGTGCGTATGAGTGATTGAAGCTGATACGAGGCGAACAACATCAAACGCCAGTTTCAACAGGCTAGGCTAATCAGGATGACGAGATGGACAATCTTGAGATTTTTGGGGATAGAAATTCTTGACCCCGTCTTATCGTGGGATTATAGGCTATACGACAAAGCACTACAGGAATCATAGTCTTATCGGTCTTATCTATGGTAGTGTCAAGTTTGTCTGAGCGGCACGTGCTTTGCACCAGTTTATTGCCTTTAACAGAGTCTTTTGTATCCGGCAGCCTGCCTAGGAAAACATGTTATTGTTATTACAATACCTTAGGATAACGGTGAAACGGAGCATTAGGCCTGGACGACCTGCGGTTGCCTAATTAGACCACATTCTACATGGCCTGTGTACGGATGTCCGCCCAATTTGTCAAACCGTTGGTATCAAACCGCGATCGGATTTAGGCACCTCGGGAATTATTTCGATCTTCGACCTATATATAAAACCAGTGTATGCAGGTGTGATGGCAATATCTACTCGTCCAAATCTCAATATGGCCATTCATCGAAGCAGGAATTAGCAAACAGTGAGGCACGAGGATGACTTTCCCGTGGACCGACGGCCAATCAAAATAACAGCAATGCCTATGTGTCGTCACGCCTAAAAATTCTTTGCTATCCATTTTTCACCCTTCAAATATCAGAATAGGAAATACTTTACAGGCCAACTTACATGATAGGCTATTCAATATTACCATACGCATTGATATTCGAAATAAATGTTACTATGTTAGGGCGAAATAATTTAGTTAGAAACAAATCGCATTTCCCCCTTAAATGTTTGATATCCAGAATAATAATTGATCGAACAACTAATCAGTAAGTTGTTGAATAAATAAATTACCTCAACAACCTGCAAATGTCTATTCTATGGCTAAGTTATAGGTTCTCTATAACAATGTGATTCAAAATATACTATGAGTAAAGTTACAATGTCACATGAATTCCAAATACAAGGTTCGAAGTGCACTGCTTTGTCAGGGTCATAGCTCGAAAAAGCCTTACCCAACAAGTATCTGGAAGTAGTTTTGCATTTGCGAAATGTTTGAAAAATGTTCACAAAGACTGGTGTTGTAAGGTGTTTTTGACGTTATGAAATGTATTTAGAGATGCTTTGAAAACCTGTGTTTGCTAGATAGCCGGTTTCGATATCGGTATAGGCATATGCGATATTTTGGTAAATCGGGGAAACCTGCTACAATGATTTATTGTCCATCATCCGATTTAACCACCTCAAATTCAAAAGAGCGTTTTGTCGTTAAATGACCCAATAGTAGGCCTCGCATGTGGTGACGTCATGCTTCTCTAACCAGTCTTTCGCGGATGTCATTCTCTGGAAATTGTAATCGAGTTACTACCGTGAGAAGTGACAGGTGAGCTGGAGATAAATATTTATTCATGTAGGTCATGTGTGCGGTCTGGTCTTCTTCATGAGATTGCCGACATGCTAAACGATTACAGCTGCAACTTCCTTTTGGTTGCGATACCATTAGCTCTAGAGACGAACTGGAGTCATCCATGGGAAATTGGTGAAAACGATATTTCCTGCATGATATTATTAGCTCCGTAGTTCCAATCCCTGTGGCCACAAGAATGTCCATGACGTTTACCTCAAAATCACGGTAAGGTGGCCACGCCCTGAGGCGGGGTGACCTCGTGAGTTGACAAATTATCGCAATTAATCGCGGTCGCATCGCGCTGTCGTTGACAATGAGTAATTCGGTGTGAATTAGCACACCTCCGCACTCCTGGGAAGTGATCAATCGGCCGGACAAGCACGATTAATTAGCTTAGTGCCACCCCTAACCTGTTCAGCGAGATTGATGCGATATGCAACTGTCAAAGCTTATCATGTTGTGGTTTGATAGGAATTCCCCGGAAGGGGTGTGTCCGTTGCTAGGATTTCCCTAATACCTGAATACCCATTCAACGTTTTATAACGAACCTTGCTATGACTGCCAACCATTGAAATAATATGAAAACGGGAAACACCGGACCCTAGAAACATTGAACCCCATCGGGTGGACCCCATTTGTGGAACATGTTGCGGAATTATTCGTCTTTGCTGGGCGAGCATGAACGCAGGGGGCGCCGTTCCATTACTTAATCTACTAACAGCAATGCCATTATTTGATCTGAACAGAGCTAACAAATACGCCTGCCAGGCATATGCCTATCTCTGTTTCTGTCGCCGGTCATCGAAGGTGGATCAGATAACATTCCACACCTGCACATTCCACAAGCCGTCATCGGGCCAATAAACTGCCGGTAATGCCCCGATCGTTTATACCAGTCAATCAGTATACTCACCAGTATTCTCTGTGTGTGTGAGCGACTGTTTAATTTGCTTGATTGATTGCTTGATTGCTTGATCAATTTATTTTATGTGTTTATGTATCTATGAATTACTAATAAGATTACAATGATTATGTTCTCATTTTTTCCGCAGGTTGGAACAAGTGGTCTACTTGGTCAGTGTGTGACCAACCCTGCAACAGTGGGACGCAGTTTCGGACAAGGCAGTGTGGGAAGGACGAAGCTTTAGCATGTGAAGGGGCCCACAGGGAAGTGAGGTCCTGCAACAAATTTCAGTGCACTGGTAAGTCCTTCATTACGGCCAAGTGGTGAGGGTCCACAGGGAAGTGAGGTCCTGCAACAAATTTCAGTGCACTGGTAAGTCCTTCATTGCGCCCAAGTGGTGAGGGGTAGGGGCGAAAAGTCTAGACACGTTACAACAACGGTATCTTGAAGTGATCCGATTTCAGAGAATGTTTGGTTTTGTTCATTCAGAAAATGTTGTCAGCGACCTGGGATGCCACATCATTCTAGAAGAGACCGCGAACCAAACACCTCAAGAATTCGGTAACATTTATCGAGAAAAAGTCAATCACACTCATCGATGAAACGACATCTTCTAATAGGGAGAGGCTTTTTCACCAATTGGTCACTCTTGAAGCTTGTGGCGCTTGCCTGACCCTGAGCGACCGAAGCCTCGCGTGACTTCACTACTCCAAAAGAAATATTGGTCAACGCTCCTGTCTGCTCGTAGAGAGCCGAACGGTCAGGATATAGGCGGTGAAACAAACAGTGAAAAGGTTTAGTCCCGTCTCAAAGCTGGGTTCAGGTGACTGCAGACTGCTTTCTTGAAGTCGAGATCGTCGACGACAATCACGTCATATGATAGCACTACATATATAACTTCCCCATTGACTTACTCCAGAAGTTGGGAAATTGCTGCATACCGATGCGAAGCTGAGAGTCTACCTTCTCCAACGATGTACAATTCAATGTGCCATGACCGTTTGGATTTTGAGCTACAAGGGGGTGTATTTTTGGGTAGCGTGCTTCCCACTCGATATCACTGCGGAAACTGGACGATTGCCTGTTTCAGTCCTCAAATTTTAAAAACAGGAAAATGGAACAAAATATGGCTCAAATTTTCAGCATTTGTACTCCCAACAATGATCTTCCCGAATCAGTGAAGAGAGAAGCAACACGTCTTTCCCACGAAGCAGCAGATGTACCCAACGCATTTTTGACGGACTCGTTCTTGAGGGATAGTTCCAGCGGATGAATACTAAAGCTAATTGTGGTATGAGTCCATATGGGAGGACTTTCCTATCACGTATTGTCCTGGATATGAACTATGATCGAATACTTGTAGCAGTCCTATGCAGATACTTAAGGACCTGTTGAATGTTGTAGAATGTTGGTTATACACACAAGAGACTTGGGCAAGTCTACGGAAAGGGTGGCGTCTATCCTTCTGTATCTGTCTATGCCTAGCTATATATTCAATCCGTCAACAATCTTTTTATGGACAAGGTCGAAGGCGGAAAGAGGGTCATTATGAAGATGGGCTAGTCTGTGGACATTTTGAGATAGTGTACTTCTCGGGGAGCCTTGTGAAAGGAACAGAGACTGAAAGGAAAACCAACACATTTTGCAGGTGCTATATGTGTTCACATAATGGCTTATTATGACCCTTCATTCTGACTTTGACATTTTGATTCGATTCTGTCATTGATCTTGCGGTGGTACAGTGTGCCTTAGCCCTCAAGAAGAACGATATGGGCCACCAATTCAATCGGGATGATCATCAGAATATCAAAGTATTTAGGTGGGTTGCATGCTTCAAAAACTGTGTTGGCCTGATTACTTTTTTAGGAAGAAGCCCCCATGCACTATCGGAACATTTTTATTTCCAGCGTCTACAGTGTGCCTGGTTGAGAACCGCGGCTTCGCTTTTGACTCTGTAGCCTCGAGCTCTGTCACTTCGGGTACATGTCACTTCTGTGTTCATGTGGGGTTAATGTCTGTATTTACATGGTCCCTCATGCTACGAAGCCAAATTAATAATTTTTGCGGTGAAACATAGACAAAAATCGCTTGCGGTTGAAAAGCGCAGTATTTTGGATTGAGGGTTCCGATATCACTCGTGATCCCGCCCTGAAAAATGATCTCTTACTGTTTGGAAAATTAATTTAACTCGACGGGGGGAGAGAGCACTGAAGCCGGTTCCATACTCGGAATGTTATGATACCCGAGTCAATATTACATACGTGATCAACGTTTCTCACGTTGCTATCCAAACAGTCACGCTGCGATAGTGGAAATTAGAA
Source organism: Pentamera pediparva (assembly GCA_025400115.1). Lineage (NCBI taxonomy): Eukaryota > Metazoa > Echinodermata > Holothuroidea > Dendrochirotida > Phyllophoridae > Pentamera > Pentamera pediparva. Next base: position 4,809 of record JAODTT010059624.1, read on the forward strand.
CGCAAGATAGCTACTACCCGTGGGTCAAATCCATTTGTCTGAGGTGTACCAAGGAATTTATGTTTGCTTTAAAGTACCGTTACTGGACGCGAGTTAAAGAGACAATATTGTCCCGAAGCAACTGAAGAAAAAGCGACGGCGACGTTTGCATGACGTCACGACGAAATATCGTCTCAGTAGGTCGACGATTCGATGCCGATACGGTATATCGTCACTATAATATGCAAGATTCGTTCCGACTCTCGACCGTGGGACGATCTTTGTCGTTCCGTCATGTATATGCATACGTCACCGTCGACTGTTCGTCGGATGTTGCACGGCGGGCGACATTGCCTCTTCAAAAAAATACGAGCAGGGCAGAATAACTGAATTTGAAGGAGCACTATCGTCTCCCGGAAAAAGCGACGGCGTCGTTTGCTTGACGACGAAGAATCGTTCACACTGTATATTAGAACTAACTTTGCATTGACATACCACAGTGATGCTATACGGTCTCAAATAACGACATCGAATTGCACTGGAGTCGTGACGTCGTGCAAACGACGCCGTCGCTTTTTCGTCAGTTGCTACCAAACGATAGTGCCTCTCTAAGCTGTGCCGGGTTCTGGTGGTGAATGAAACGAACGCGGCTTCCGAGCCTGTTGTCTAACTGAACTGACACAACGTGCTTGAGCTCGGGTCTCACTAAAGCAATTCAACCCGCGTTTTAACTCTCAACTGAACACGTACACTGATCCCGTAGAGGGAGGGCAGATACGCACGCGCGCAGGCATCAAGGACCGCCAAAAACATGTGTACCCGTTTCCCCCTCCGCGGGATCAGTGTACGTGTTCAGTTGAGAGTTGAAACGCGGGTTTAATTGCTTTAGTGGGACCAGGCTTAAGCACGTCGTGTCAGTTCAGGTAAACCACAGGCTCGGAAGCCGAGTTCGTTTGTACGTGCCCAGTTGAAAGTTATGTCGCATGTCGGATCGCATTGTGGGACCCGGGCCCTGGACGCTCCTTCAGGTGGCACCCGATTCTCATAGCTGCAATCAGAAACTGTTACTCATGGCCCTATCAAACACGCACTTCCATCAGTAGTATACTGGATTATTTCATAACGGGTACCGGTGACTTAGAGCTCTTCTCTTGTATCGAAGTGCAAGTGCACATTTCGTCATCGTAAAATGTTTCTTCTGACAAAGGACGAATGCCCCCTACCCTGTGCACAAATTCGAAGAAAGAGCTTGTTCGCTACCTAAATGACGTTTGGGGGATGACAACTATATTTCTGTTTTTACGGATAGCCTAACTTTTGTAATAAATCTCCCCATTGACTCTATCACTCCATTGAGCCTCGTTCTTATTTCCTCCTCCTGCAGAAATGGTCGACCTGGTGGATCGTATGGAATTTAGTGAATATGAAAAAGTTAGGTTTAGCAAGAACCGACTAAAAGCCTATTTTATCCCACGGGGCACGACGCTTTCTATAGCGAATAGAAGGGTCTACACTAGCATCTTCCCGGCAGAGTTCTCTATACTCTTAGTCGTCAGACCAAGGCCGGTCGGTGCAAGGCTGGACAGCTCCCGGCTCTACCCGTTGGTTATCGTCGACAGTGACCAAAGACTCGAGCTCGCGATAGAGATAGGCCGACATCCATCCCTGGTCTATGGGAGAGCGGACGGTACCGTCGGGCGAGTCACGTTCGACGACTACTCCCTGAACAGGAAGAGCTGGCACTATCTCGCGTTCGGTATCCAGGGGTCCGTCGTCACGATGATCGCGGACTGCTCGAAGAAGTTGGTCATCAATCTGGAGGGTGGGGATGAAATATCGGTCGATATCGACGGTACTATGAGTGTCGGCGAACCGGACGGCGGGGTGCAAGAACTGGAAGATGTTTTCTTCGCGGTAAGATTATTTGGATGTTTATTGTTTTTATGTGCGTGGTCGGTGGGCCCATACACCATATTTTCCTTTTTACTCTTTCCATCATCGAGTCTCTTGCGGTACATATTATATATCGGTCCGCCGGAAATTTACATATTTGATACATAATGCCACGCCGGAAACATAATGTATCCGATATAAATGAACGAGGCAATATCGTCTCACAGCACCAGACGAACAATGGACGATAACGTGTGCATGACGTCACGATGAAACAACATCCCACCTAACGATACTGCCTCTTTAAATGTATCAGACTGTCATTTCAACTGTTATCTGGAGAATGTTACACCTGCTAGTGCAGCGAGGAGCACCTCCGTCGACTGACTCGAATACGATAAGAACACGCGTAACACACACACATTGTGCGGTTCCTTGCCTTTCAATGACTATAAGCTATCTTTTCTCCTAGTCCGGTATCAGACTACCAATAATACACCGAAATAACAATGCATTGAGAGGATACATGACCCACATATATACTATAAGTCCTACGCGTGGCTCCAAGTTCCGCCACAATAGGGTTTACGGTTGCGAAGATACATGTCTGAAAATGTTCTACACCGGGTGTCGCAGGTGTTACATCTGCTAGTTCAGCGAGGAACACCTCCATCGACTGACTCGAATACGATGAGAGCACGCGTAACACACAATGCGCGATTACTCGCCTTTCAATGATTTTAGGCATTTTTTTCTAATCCGGTATTAGACCACCGATAATATACCGAAATGATAATGCATTGAGACGATACATGACCTACATATATAATACAAACCCCACTCGTGGCACGGAGTTTCGCCACGAAAGAGTTAACGGTTGCAAGGATACCGTCATCTGAAAATACGCTAAGCCACGCACGGCACACTCATGAATATTAATTAGTTCGGCCCCCCCCCCAAATAATGATGAACATCTGCTCACTGTGGCCCATCTACCATCCACGTATGCATGGGAATAATGACTCTCACAATAGTGGACGTGATAGCCTTGCGGTTAGGCTCAGGACTTGTAATCCAAAGATCGTGGGTTCGAGCCCCGTCACGGTGTACCCCTAGACAACGCACTTTACCTCGATCGCCTCTCTCCACCCAGTGGCTTATTGGGTACCTGCGAAGTGTGGCTCGTCAAATCGCGCTAATCTCGATCTGCTGCATACCTTTGTGTGGGTGATGAGCTATACCAATGACCAATGGTGATACTGTGTGAAGCGCTTTGAGGCCCTGGCATAAGGCGCTTTTTAAGTCTCCAATATTATTATTATAGTAACATTTTAACTTCTCATGATGTCACCAGGACAAGTTTGTCGAGAATCACGCCCACGCCCACGGAATAACATCAGATCGACACCAAAAACAATAGGGACTATCTACTCACCATGGAACATCCAACAATGGGGGGCAATACCTCATTCCCTCTCCCACTATCGTGTTTGAGAACATTTTCCATGGCACTACTCTGTGCCCTACCTATTGTGACTTACGGTTGTTGAGATGTTGACATTTTATGACTTTCCTTGAAACCACGTCCACTATGGAGCATCCAACACTCAATTAGGGGAGCAATAACCCAATCAGTCTCTTACTCAGCGTGTTAACTTTTTTGCCCGCCCTGGTCAACAATCGAAGAGATATGGTCCATCTGCACATGATGAGCAATCAAAGATTCTGCTTGATCCTATACTTACTTGTTCAAGTTGGCCTGACTACATAGGCCTATGTTTCTTTAGCCTTCGGCAAGGAACAAAAAACGCCCAAAACAAGTCGACTACATGCAGTTCACAACTGAAACTTGCTTGGTGTCCTAACTTCAAGGCTGTAGTTTAGACACATACGTCAATCCTGTTGGGCTGGGGTAAGGCAGACATGTCTATACTCACACTCCATAACTCGTTTTGATATATAATACAAACGAACGTGACAAATAAACTGACAGACAGACATGATGACTGCTCAACTGATCGCATCTAGCTCAGGATTGTGTCTGGGCAGCTCTCTCGGGATGGCAGTGAGTTTTCAAGCTCCCAGAATCATATAAGGGGTTGTGGGTTGGGGAGGGGGACCCGAAACCCCTGTGCGAATGAGACGCGTCCCGGCTGATTAGGCAGGACAGGCTTCTAATTGTAGATTGTTCATACTTTCCGGAATTGTTCTATTCTTAACAGGGAGACATCGAGCAGTTTGTCATTGTTGGAGACGCAGACGCAGCAGCGTTACAGTGTTCCAGCCCAGAGCGGATGGTGAGTGACACTGGGGTGGCGTAACAAGGTATCGTCACCATGAGAGGCCGAATAGTTGGCATGGGGTGATGTCGAGGGATGGGCGCACCAGAATTAGGCAAAGGCGTCATTACCGAGTGACCCCTGTTGTCGAAGGGTTGACAATAAGACATCTCATGTTGAAGTGCTCTCACAGCGATTTTCGACATCACCTAATTCCCATCGCCTGACCTCGCCCTGTGAAAAATTTGGGTACGAACAAACAGACAGACTGTGCTGTATTTGCTGTTGTCACCCCTGGTTCGATCCCAGGAGTCAGCATCTGATACCATAATCTACAAAGGCGAGGTTCCATATAAAGTGCGAATGAGAAGTGCGGTTTGAATGTGAAAGTCGCAATTTTGCGGAGAAGTAACAGTTTCAGAAGGGAAAAATATGTTTGATGAGGCGCAAATATGTAGCATCTCATGAATATGGACGATATATTCCGCATGATTCCTCTGCGGTATGCCGCATTTGTACGCATGGTACGTTTGCTTATGTTCGTTTCATTTCATTTGAATGAATTTTCGCCTCTATAACATTATGGAATTTGTCTCTATTCCCGCAACCCGAATACAGCTCATCCGGCACTTTCCACGTTCGTGTTCGCGTAAAAACGACATTTATGGTGTTTTGCCGCATTTCGCATTCGCACTAATGGGTTCTCACCTCCATCCATTCATCATACCGTACCTTTCTCGAGGATGTTGAATGAGACAATTCTAGCATGTTGCATCGCTGAGTTATTCCAATTTAGTTTTTGGAATTGATGACGTCATGGGGGGGGGGGGGGACGATGATAAGGTCGCTCATAGACTCTACACACTAAATGCTAAGATTTTGCATCTTGATAACAGGAAGACGGAAAGTGTTATTCAAAAAGTAATGAATGAGATTATTCTGTCATATTCTGTGAACAATTCTGAAAGTTTTCATGTAGATCCCATCAATGGTTCATTTGTTACAGGGTTTCAAAAAGTACATGTTTTGTATTGACTTTGTGTTGCAGAGGTTCTCG
>JAODTT010059735.1:0-10015 GCA_025400115.1 Pentamera pediparva
TGATGCTTCTGATGAGGGGCCCTGACCATGTCACGTACATACTCTTCTTATGGTCTTATGATCAGTGCATAAGATGCTGAGCAGCTTCTTTGGGCACCTGGCACATTAATTTTCTTTCACTTCCAGGTGTATAGTGAAGTCGCATTTGGAAGAGTTCTCTTTTCGCAGGGCCTGTCCCACTAAATACCGGTGATGCATAACCATGTTAGAATGGTTGTGAGCATTGTGGTGTGAGATCGGGCAAATTGTATCTACCCGATATGTATCGATTGTTCGTATTCTCGTGTTGAGTATTTCATTTATTGAGTCCAGTATTATCCGGTAAAAGTTTAGAAACCTCTGGAATGGACATAATGATATGTTTGTATAGATGCTTACTTTGAACCTAACGGCCAAATGAGTATTTAGGTTCATGTTGGCTGCGCTTAGCGTCGCTATTATTGTTGACATATGTAGACATAGTTCAACATTCTGCCTAACTTGTTGATTATGTCGTTATATTACCAGCACCAGTTTCGTAACTTTTGAACTAATATGGTTACTTATATTTCGTCTGACTGCGTTTGGCGTCTCTAATATTTTTCACATATGTCGACATTGTTCCAAATTCTGTCTGACTCGTTTGTTATTTGCTTATATCACCAGCACCTGTTCCGAATGAAGATCTACAAAATCGCCTCAAGAGTATAACTCAGGTAGGAAATATTACCGATGGATTGATCGACAATGATTATAACATTTTATGATTGCAACGGAGTGCAGAGGTCTGTAAGTGCTGGGATCTGCGGGCAGCCAGGGACGGCTGAATTTGATTCCGTATTTAGCATGTTCGTGTTGCAATTCTGATTCCGTGACTTGAGTCAGAGAATCAAACAATGTAGTCAAGACATGTGTGTTCGCATTGGTGTGTATGTGTGTGTGTGTTGACATAACATTCCCTCCGAGGACTTAGACAAAGGAGTTTGAAGTCCTCGCAAGTGATTTCAATAGACTTTCCAAGTCCTCGGAAGTTTTCTATTGTTGTTTCCATTGTTGAAGTTTGTCAAGATTGACGTGTAGGGTAACAGCTCAATTGTTAAGTCGACCCCGGAAGTCCCGCACGCGACACGGAGTGAAACTACCACGCGAGTCGCTCCTCTATAAGCCAGTTCAGGGTTGCAGTGTAATGATATGATGATGATATGGTGTCAAAGGTAAAAGGGGAACGGCCGGCAGTCTGGCACGATCACACACTGTACGAACAGTGGGCAGAACAATCTTTCGAAACTCCCCTGTCAAAAACCACATCTCCTACTTCACAAAATTCCCCCCATACTCATCAACACTGACATTCTAAGAAAATAGATGAATTCGTTCCGTTTTCAAAGAGTGGTGACAGTTCGAAAATACGCCGTAATGATAGCCCTATGGGGTAAATATGTTATATTCCATCGGTCTGCTTAGCAGTGAGCATGCGCGTTTTTAACCCTGAACTGGCTTATTGGTCTAGAAGGGGGCGCTATTTTAAAACACTTCCTGATATAGTATATGACTGTGAACTTCCGTCTACGAGAGGATTCGTTGGGATCCTAATCGATTGAGATGAACTGTTCTAGACGGGATTTCATCAGATTCTTGGTAAATTACGACATTAGGGAATTGCCCGGACAGATTTGGAGAAAAAAACTCTCGGGACTTTCATTGCCCCTGCGATAGAGGGGCCAGAATTGCGCAAAAAGAATTCGATAATCCAGAAAATCCAGTAAATTGAAGAAAAAAAATCTCAAGAATTTGAGGAAATCGTAATCGTTGCGGAGATCTAAATCTACGAAGGAGGAAGGCCGGGAGAAAGGAACTGTGACATTTGTTTGTCTTCCCAAGGGGTACGTCAATAACTGCGTCGGGCGTGGATCCTTGACGTATTCGAATTTTCATCCAGGAGTGAGTCATCTCTGGGTAACAAATGCTTGAGTCCGAAGACCAGCTGGAATCGACTTCGCTCTTGACCAAGGCGTGGGATGCCAGTCAACCAGGGACAACACCCGAAAGAGTTACTGGTGACATAAGGAGGACAGCACAAGATTACAGAGGGAATCGAGAGCCGGCACAATTTCAATTGTGAAGTTCCAACAACGGCCGTGAATTTTGGATTAATCTATCAAAAATCACTATTGTTTAATAACCAGTTATCACTTGTTGTTAAACTTTCAGAAACCTCTCAGTCGTCATTTTTTGTGGTTCCGTCCGTGTATATTTCCCCGACAAATAATTTACTTAGCGGCCTAAAGTTAGGCCAAGGGAAAACCCGGAGTCACAGCTTGGGGAGTCAACGGCTCCATGTGTGCGTTTGTACGCTTATTAGAACAGTTGTGCCAAAGTCAGTGTTCAGATCACAAATACATGGAAAACAACAATGAAGTCCTCGCTAGTGCGGTGAAAAAAGTGTTTGTGTGTGTTTGTAACACTCATCGAGAGTAAAAGCCCCCTTTTGTTTCGGGTGGAGACCGACAAAACAAAACGAAATAGATAATCGTAAAAAAATATATTGGCCAAACTTAGCTCCTAATTATGATACCTCAGCCATATTTGAATCAAATTAACGAAGCTCATATTTTGTTTGTGAGCTCCCCATAATAAATACATAAATCCAACTGTTTGTGGGTCAGGCCAAAAGTCATCTGAAGTCAACAGAGGTCAGACAAACATCGTAAACACGATATGTCCAGAATGTTTTACCTAATCAAGTTGAAACTCGGTGCCCATAGCTTACAGAGTACAAGAACCTGATTTTTTTAGTATATACTATGGTTTTGGGGGTTCAAAATGTGGAAATTTGTAGATATTTTGACAAATTCGTTTAGAGCTGGATGGATGCATGCTCAGTTGTTCGGAGTTTGGTCAGCTGATTTTAAAGTATTCAATTTTTTTCTCACAATAGATGCTATTTGAGGGCAATGCATCCACTGAAGTTATTCAGGAAGTAGCGGAATGGGTCGAGGAAGCGACGGGACAAGACGGGTTCCTGGAGGACGATCCTACAAACGTGGAACTCGTGATAGATTCGTTGGAGTTAATTACTGGAGCAGGAGATACCACGGTAGTGTGAATCATCTTCTCCTAAAGATCTTGACCCATCGGCTCAAGTACTTCCATTTTGTGCTATTGCAGCACCATAAACTGAGAACTGTATTGAAAATATATATGACCTCGACAAACTGCCTATCAACAATACAAAGAGTGGCAAGTGACGTATTAACCATTTTCATCATTATTTAAACCGTCTTTTGAAATTTATTGGAAGTAGTTTGAGTTGAATCAGTCCACACTATTTCTGAGAGTCTATTTCGTGTTATGGGAACATATTTCCAAGCAGTTGATTTGCAACAGCCATTACGATGATTAGCGAAAAGAGGGCCGCAGACGTTTAGACATAAGAACGTTCAGTCCTGAGCATTTGATTAGGTAAACCACCGGAAAACTGGCGAATCTTGACACGCATTTCCATGTAGGATGCTATTTGATCCTAGTTATCTCTGAAAAAGTTATGTAAGTGTATGTGGACAAGCTATGTTCTCTTTTCTTGCTGGTTTAGTTCAGGGTCTAAATGATATTGTTCATCCTCTGTCCCCTGTGTCAGTCATCATAACTATTGTACTTTATTTTGCTGCACTTGGGTTTCAGAAACACTGTGACTCTCTCCTGAAAAATTGCTGCCAATTTGAACGAATTTGGATCCTGCATGATTTATATTTCCCTTCTCTCGAGATTCGGTGTCTAGGGTATCTGAGCCTTTGTAGACGATCCATAGCCTAACCACATTTCGTAAATCTTTGCAGGTGACAAAGCCGGTAATTCAAATTGTGAACAACCTCATGGATGTAGATCCAGATGTCCTAATGAACAGTACCAGCGGAGGTGGGAGAGTCGTGGCTGCTCTCGAAGAGCAAATCTCCAACGTCCAAAGCAGCGAGGGAAACTTTTCAGCCTCGCTGGAAAACGTCGAAATCGCTGCAGTAAAAATCGACCGGAAGAACATTGGTTCAAATTTGTCTTTCGCGAACCTGACGCCGCTGAATTCATCATCACCGGGCAATCAGAGCAGCACTTCAGAGAATAGCTCCCGTCTTTATGCTGACGATGACCAGGTTCCAGTCAACATGACTGTTACTGCCATCACGATACCAACAGATGTTCTCGACCTGTTTATCAACGGTAAAGTAAATCAGGAACCTGAACTATTGTGACGCAAAATGTAAATTAGGAAGTTTGTGTCAATCAGTCGTATGAGGAATTGTTTCTAGATATGGCAGATGCGGCTACATGGTATATACAATGATCAGTTGGGATGAGCGTTGATGGAGTGACGCACTGTTTAGGGGCACTTGGTATTGGCTTGTTCCGGGTATGGCTGAAAGTGAAGAACCGCAACCGCCGTAAATTGTGTCCCCAGTTTACATCCTTGTCACTAACAAGCAGTGCTTTGAATGATTCTAAACACAAATGATACTATAACACCGTCACCAATATTATAAGTCAGAATATTATTGTAGTTTATTACTCCTAAATGCAACGGTCTCCACTACGTTACGAACTTATAACTTAGCCAGATCGGTTTGTGAAAACAAATATGTATATTATATATAATTTATAGATACGGTATTTCTGGACGAACAGCTTGGACGGTTTGACGGATTTTTGACGTCACAAATCCCCAGGAACTTGTTCCGTGAAAACAATGTTGTCAATAGTTGGCTTTCTTCGTGCAAACCCGGTGGATATTCCTACCAAGCTTAGACTGATTTTTATATTCACAATTGGTTTTCGGATTGATCGATTTTTAGAAATTCTTCAACTTTACCAAGGAAACATCAACAATTGTATTATTCAATGACTGAAAAGGCGTCTCAACCACACGCATGTGACACTCTTATCTTGACCTCATAAACTTCTTCTTCCAGTTTATTCCGGGTGTGTCCCCGAGCACGGAGGTGGCCGGTTCACCTTGCTCTTGCAGCAATCGCCCCACACCACCTCGCCATCTCGCCCGATTTGGGGAATCCTCCCTCCTCGAACCAACTTTCCGGATCTCCCCCTCCACCTGCCTCTCTCATGCACAAATGTAATGAATTGATTTATGTATCATGAGCACTTTCTCCACTCCACACAACAGAAGACGAAGAGTCGGGAGCATTACCAGTCAGTTTCTTCATCTACGGCAACTCTGTCTTATTCACTCCGTCGAAGCCGACGTTCAATATGAGCGAAGAAGATGTCCAATCCGGCGAAACCCTGGAGGAAAGAATTGTCAGTCAGGTCATTGGAGGGACGATTCAGAATATGGAGGAAGGTGTATCGGAACTGCTTCGGAAATCTTTCGTCACTACCATGTTTGATATTGACATTGTAAGTCTTCGGAAGATTTATTCCGTTGAGTTATGAGGTAGGCCTAAATAAGGTCGGGATGCTGTCATGCTGTTTCCGGAGTCATTATGCAATGTCGTCATTGGACTGAGGTTGGAATAGTGTGTCAGTCGGTAAGCGCCTCCTTTACAGGTATGGAAACAAATAGCTACAGTCTGACCATTGTCACTGCATCATCACAGCAACATATATGAAATCGAAAGGAATACATAACTGTAGACACTGTGGATAACATCGCGAAAACAAAACATTTTTCAGCTGCAGCGACTAAACATCATCTGGCTCTGAGCGAAATTTTAATATGAAGCCCTTGGTTCAATGGCAACAAGACCATTACGGTCTCTTCCGCACTAACATTTGGTCCAGTGACCCTTTTGAAGAGACTAAAAAAGTGATGCCAGTTTATGCCAGTTATGATTCTTGTGGAGTGTGGCTTGTCGGCTTCAACGCTCCGTACCTTTCGCATGTAGGAAAGTGACTGCATGTCCACTCACGTCCGTCGGATGGATACGTGAAATGGCGGTCTCGGGAGCAGGAATTATCCACCTCGTTTCAATTCTGGACACAATTCGAAAAGAGAAAGCGAGATATCGCCGGTGTCTATCCACGTCCGCAACTGCTGTTCGAGCAGTTGCTGTGGCTCTGCAGTTTGGGCATCAATAGCAGGCTCAAAAGCTGAGGTGTCGGGAGATGAGCACGCGTAGCAAAGCGATGTTAATTAACGTTCCAGCGTTGTATGATAGCCACACATATCAATGTGGTATTCCCGGGAAAACCGAACATAGAGAGCCAAATAACCGGTCGATCGCCCATTACTCATTGCAGGCTCTGAACGCTAGCGAGAAGGTCGGCGCTCAGGAGTGTGTTTACTGGAGCTACGACGACACCACCAAGGAGGGGTATTGGTCAATGGACGGATGTAAGAGGTTGCCGGATGACCAAGGCCGTACTGTCTGCTCCTGCAAACGACTGGCCAGCTTCGCTGTCCTTGTCGTAAGTTGTTGTCTATGGTTTTCCGATTCACCGTCAACCTCCCGATAAAACTATAGCAAGTTCAATACCGGTATGATGTATTTGACGAACATGTGGGGGCTAATATTACATATGCAACGTAACCATCAATAATTATATGGATTCAACGTTTCAACGATTAACCAACAGTTCGAAAGTGTGGATTAATGAATAAATCCGTATATGAGGGTTAACAATAGTCAACTTTTGAGCACGTTAGTTACAGAATGCTTGCTATTACCGAGCGCAAATTTGGTGTACATCCTCCTTATAGAGAGTACAAGTGTTTATAATGGAGACTGGCTTGTAAACAATATTTCGACTATATAGACCTGGATGAATGAGGCTGATACGCCCACATGATGGATCGTTCCCAGTAAAGCAGTCGCAGACATCTCCTGGTCATCTCATGGTCCAGCGATAGGAAGAAAGGATAGTAAGAACTCATTTAAACCATGCTATGCAAGTATAGAAACCATATTTACAAAAAAAATATAACACCAGTGAAACTCGTGCAGAATAGAAGAACAGAGTTAATACCATGAGATGAAAGTTATGAGGAGAGACTTACCGAGCTGAACTTGATGACACTAGAGCAGAAACGTCATTCGCCAGGATTCGTTGACATTCTACAATATATCATAAATGGTAGAATGGACATGGATATTGTTGAATTAGTTGGTATCGATCGAAATGAAACAAGAAGAGGGAAATCACCCAAAATTTGCCAGGTTGGAATGCAGAGAGAATACATACTTCATCAGACCATGACAATTTGGGAACGAGCTACCGGAGGAAGTGGGGAAATCAGAGATTGAAGGGCCCTTGGCGTTCTAACTTTCAGCCAGCCCCTTCCATGTCCAGACTGTTTGGTCCGATTGAGTTAGAGTTCATTGCATGACTTTTCTGTAGGGAGTGTTTGATATGGGTTTCCCCACGATGAGTGCGTGATCCTGGGGTCAAGTCAAAGATCAGCCGAGGTAGGCAAACCGATTTAGAAGAAAAAAGTCAGAATGTGTGGTTGGATCGAGTTGAACTTTTTACTAAACATGATGCAACATCACTCTGGTGGTCTGAGCTATTGACGATACAATGATGCTATGAGTGGTTTGCTATAGGCCTATGTGTATTACGCTGATGCTCAAAGTCAGAAATTTACTAAGCCTTTCTGGTTTTCTGGTAAAGTTAGGAATTAGACCTATCCCTTTGTTATCCATTGAAATTTGATGAGAGCCTAATGAAAACTCTTAGTTCGATTTCAGGGATTCCTGGTACAATGTCATGTATTTCTTACTATGTTTTTTTCACTCAGCGCGTCCGGAAAGGGTCGTTTAAGGATCAACTGGCACTGTACTTCATAACGCTGATCGGGTCTGTCATATCCAGCGTCTGCCTATGTCTGTGTCTTGTCACTTTCGTAGCTCTCAGGTATGGTTTTATTTGAGAAAACAAATTCACGGTTATTGGTCGGTGTGGAGACAACAGATGCAGTTTGGCATACACTGCCTGCCTAAGTTTATTGAGGATTATACGTCGTATCAGATCTTGCGTCAAATCCCTTCTATACAGCTCAAATCAGCACTAAACGCCTCAAGACTGTTGTTTGCTTGCTGGAAATACGATTCCTCTTTCGCGTTGCATCATCGATCGAGAATGGCAGTGGGGATATATTTGGCTCAATATTGCAATAGAATCTGACCTTCCCACTCCCGCTGAAAATTCCAGTTGAGTCTTGTTGGAGCTATAATCGGGACTGCAACCGAACTAGACTGAACTCGTTGTTCCCATAAATTTGTTGAATTCAGTCGAAGTGGGTAAGTAAAATCCTCCCACTCCAATTAGACTCACATAAGCGATAGGACCACTGGGACAACAGCTGGATTCAACTGGACACCTGAATGACACCCAACTAGACGCAGCTGGCTTTCCCCTAAACTAGGTCAGTCCAGTTGAGTCCAGCTGAATGAGACTCAACTCGAATTCACACCTTGGATCGCCTTTGACCTTCGTCTAGTTGATGGTTGTAGCATTTCGAAAACGGAACATTCAACTGGAACATTCAATCTTTGCATTCATGCAACTTCACAGGGGTGACGGGGAAGTAAAAACAATCCAGTGCGAACGAGGCCGATGCGCACTAACCCTAATACCCAGCATAACTCCCAACCCTAACAAAGTCTATAATCGGTACAATACTATCAGCCAATCAGAAATACCTTACGGAACAATGCGCATGAACTGCGCAAACGCCGCTAGTTGATCTTAATTGGTGAGAATTGAGGCGTTCAACGCATAGCCCCAGACTAGCTTTTGTATACATGTTCAGCCATGGGTTATGCAGCCATGTACCACAAGCCATGCTTCTGATTCCACACTATAGGCATACTGAGGAATTATTTCGCCTGAACATTTCTGTAACATTTAATACCGTATACTCAATTCTGAGAAATATTTCGGGGTATGTCTGTCGGTCGGCTGTGAGTGTCACGTTGGACATAAATCTTCCATTCTTCCGAGTTCCTAGAAAGTGGTTCATTCCCGGAGTTCACTGATCGTCCGACCGTTGGGGACCTAAAATGAATGACAGTCCGGGAGCAGGTTGTGATTTGTTATACCCCTGCCTCGATATCATCTGAGCACTCATGAGAGGAGGAGAGCGATCGCCAGTGCTTACCCAGGGTCAAATATGGCTGGGGCTCCTTGATGAGCCTTAAATGAATATCTATATTCAAATACGAAATCATCCAGGTGACCAGGTCAGGTAGAAAACAAAGCGATCAAACAAGCAGACCAATTGTAATGAAATGGCAGACCCTGGAACGCATGCGTTCTGTCTTGCAGACAGTCAATGTTTCTAATCTTGCTGATGAATTCTGTCTGAGTGTTCCGTTGTAATGAGACTGTTGCATGTCTGTTTTACGATGGAATGAATTTTATGAGTAGTAAAGGTTCCTTATCATTTCATATTCTAAATTCTGACACATTTCTTTCAGTTCTTATAGAACCAAGCAACCAACTCGGATACACTTCAACCTTTGTCTTTCCCTACTCGGGTTTTACGTCGCTTTCCTGTTGAGTATTCGGGCTACAGGAGATGCGGTCCTGTGTTCCGTGGCTTCTGCATCGGTTCACTTCTTCTGTCTCGCGACTGTGACGTGGATGACGGCAGAGGCAGTGAACTTATACTTCCTCTTCGTCAAATTGAGAAGAACGGCGATCCGCCACTTTGTACCTGTGGCATGCCTGCTGGCCTACGGTAAACTGTCCAGTTCGTTTATTTTAGGACAGTCGATACCCGTAGCGGCACAGGTTGAACAGTCAGGGTCAACTAGGGGTCCTTTCACACATGTACAAACAAGAGCCGGTAGCTACGACCATAAACCGTATTAATTGTTGTCATAGTCGCATCACTTCTCAGTGTTGTGTTCGACACCGGCAAGTCCGACACCAACACCAACACCAACACCGACACCAGCAGCTCTCGACACCGACACCAACACCGACACCGGTGTCGGTGTTGGAAGTCGAACACCGACACCAGGATGGCCCGACACCGACACCAACACCCGACACCACACTCCAAATTCAATGTTTAGGAATTAAA
>JAODTT010059957.1:0-15180 GCA_025400115.1 Pentamera pediparva
ATCGGAAGGTATTTTCTGATTGGCTACTGTTATTGTAAGGCCTCGATTATAGTCTTTGTTAGGACAGGGGATTAGGGATCAGGGTTAATGTAGCCAACCACGAAATTATATCGAGGCCCAGAAACCAAGATAGTCGACATCCAGCAAGTTTCGCTCAAATCGGACAAAGTTTGGAAAATCGCATAAATTATGCAAATTGGACTCCCGATGACCTCAAAAGGACATTAGTCGGGATCAAAAGTATTATACAGCTAATAAGTTTCGTTCAAATCCGAAAAAGTTGAGAAAAATCGGATGAATTACGACGGTCAACGAGCAAGGTGCGGTACACTGGCCTGGGAACCCCTGAACCGCTACAGTTTTGTAGTCGAGACCGGTCTCCGGTTAATCCAGTCTCGACTACATCCCCGCTGAATAAATGGAGAAAGGGATAACGACAACGAATTTGAGGGATTACGGAACACTTTCAACGAGGGAAGCACCAGGATTTCCATGACGCAGGGGCCTGTGTTCCCCGACGGGGAGGGGAGGGGTCAGCAGTTTACCGCTCCGAAGTGCACTCGCGCCCCCTGCTCTGATGAGGGGGATGGGAAGGGGGTCACTGAACGTCGGGGACACCACAACGCCCGGACTGTGTGTCACATGACGTAACGCTTCACTGCGGTAAAACTAGTCAGTAATGATGTAGCCTTATGTAGCGCTCATATCCAGCTAACAATTTCCTGAGTTAGGAAAGAATCATTCCTAAGTCAGTTGGTAATCTCTATGAAACAGAGCCCTGCTGCAGAAGAGGTTTAGGAGTATCGACCACACAAGGTAACAATTCTGGAATCCACATGTTACTTAATTCTCAAATTTGTTGATGTCACAACAGTCTTATCGGTACAGAGCCTACAATTTACCCCCCGTGAAATAATCGACGCCGCTGTTTGCATGACATTACAGCGAAGTCATTCCAATGTGCATTATAACTGTCTATGCATTAAATTATCATACTCCCTTCAATAACAAGAGTTGAAAAATAATCTAATAGACTGTTTTCTGGTCCCACGCCTTTGTGCGAGTGCGGTATGTAAATTCTCAAATATTATTTTCGTTATATTTATTCAAGAGGCAAATATGGCTCGCACAACGCAGCGAATAGTGGAAGGGTCCGTTTACGCAAAAAACGTCCTACGGTATACCGGAACGAATTGAAGGCTACATTCATTCGACTTATCATGGTGACGATATTGGCCTACCTTATTCGACACCGAGCAATATCGACTGTTGGGTTGGAGATCACGCGGACCGAATGACGACTCAGATTTGGTCACGTGATTTATGGATGGATATTGTGAGACGATTCACCAGCTTTTAACGTCGAGAGTGTATGGGCAAATGAGGCTTCTCACATGCAGCCACAATTATTTCCCACACGGGGAAGGAGAGAGTAACATTTTGGGGCACCAGAAATTGATGCCGAGGTTCAAACCTGGCCCTCTGCACCGCTGAAAGTTCTGCCCAACTTCCATGCTGGATTATTTTGCCCTCTCTACCTGTCGACTGGTTAACGAATCCACGCTCAAAACAAAACGAGATACAGAGTCTGCACATCATAGTATTTACAAAGATGTATTATCGCTGTTTTTCTGGCTGTACAAGATATAATATGAAAATAGACGATATTTAATATTTAATGAATTGTCAACAGATGAAATTCACCCTGCATAGTTACGTCGAATAAATATCTGTCAATAAAATTCATACGCGATTCGACTGGATCGGATCAGGATGGATTTGGCAACTTATATAGGCTAAGGCAGCTATACGGTTTTGCCGGCCGGCTGTGTGTTGGGCAATCGCCAAACCTCAGCTAACTATGGGTCGACTTTCAATGTTGTACATGTTCACACTATCCACCAATGTAGGTCCAGCGAGCTAAGGAACATAGCAATTTCAAATATACCCAAGTATGTATAGGCCTGGCACATACCGGTACTGCCCCCTTAAACTGTTGAATGATAAGAGATGAAAATAAATCTAAAAGATTGTCCTCTAATGCAACACTTTCGATATACCGTACATGACTCAATCTATCAGATTTATTACACGCTCAAAACACCTGGGTCGATTTTACCCAGAACTGGGTCAGGAGGCAACTTTTGACCCGAACCGGATCGAATTAGTAACGATTTGGATCAATTTTCGACCCAGAAATACGGTTCGGTCCCCTCATGACACAGGTGTTTCTAGGGTGTACCATCGTAAACAGATACACGCCTCGATCTAAGTAACATGATAATCAATCTAATTGATTGAATTTCAAGTCTTTCGAAAGCGTATAGCATTAGGGAACAGTCTAGACTATTCAATTCATTTTCAACTCCCATTCTTCAGGAGGGTACACTCATTAGTAAGGTACCGTACCGTACTTTATATACAGGAGTCTATACCAAATTCTAATGTGATACACAATTGTTTCGTGATTCGACATTTCATATTAACTCTGATGAACGTTGAATGGCCCTTATCATTCTCTCCCCTATTTCTCTACTATGTTACTGTGCAAATTTTCTCTCTCGATAAATGCTGAGAATTTAGCGTACCGTAATTCATGAACATTAGCCTCGGAATCAAGGGCACATCCACTGTCCGAAAGTTGGGGGGTCCTAAGCAGTGAGGAGAAATGTTTTGTGTGTGGAAAAAACATCACGTATGGAGGAAATTCCAGAAGTTGGGAGTCACGACCACCGCCCCCCAAATTCGCTGCGTCCTTGCTAGGAATTGCTTCCACCATTTCCGCTATGTAATGTTCATTTATAATGTGTAAGACGTGCTAATTTTCGTGCATATCCATCGAGGGTAAAAACACGTCAACGTAATTTTGGTTTATTACCCTGTTTATTACTTCTCATGACCTCAGATTGACCTTTATAATTTTTACATTCTTAGATTTACGGTATTATATGTACCGGTGGGCTAGTGGGCCACCAATTTGAATCAGTCAATTTGACTGATTCAAATTGGTATCTCACGGTAGCAACGTAGTGTGCTGTGCTCGAAATTGTATTTCAGCACAAAATTCGATTGCATCCTCACTGCATCCTAAAGAACGTGACTGTTAGATGTTCTGGATGATCTTGAAAGGCGGACGGACGGACGATCTACCGAAGGTACAGAGAGACATGGTGACTGCCCGTGCTGCACACCCGCTGCCAATATGGCAGTGATAATTTGTACTGAGTGAGTTGTACTGTAGTTCATAGCTACCTCACTAGGCTATATATAATGTTGTGCGTTGTTTCAAATGGAGAATTTCGGACAAAGCAATTCTCACACTGTAAGGAGACGGGGTCAATTTTGACCCAGAATTGGGATAGAATGGAACCTACCAATAATTTCTGCGTCAGATTTCGATCAAAATTAGTTGGGTCCCAAAAATGATCCAGTCTTTTTACAGTGTATAAAACCCACCAACTCACTGACCCTAGTCAACCAGCTGATTGTATCGAAGCCACTATTGATAACAGTTTTGCCTATTTCATCGTTAGCTATCAGTAAGAATTATAACACCATAACTGACCCTAACTTGTGATGTACCTTCTCGATAACTACCGTGTACACTGTGAAAAGACGGGGTCAATTTTGACCAGGAATTGGATTGGAAGGGAACTGACCCATAATGTATGTGTCCGATTTAGATCCGAATTGGGCATATTTGACCAAATGTGGGTCAAATTTGAAAAAAAAAAAATTGACCCAGGGAATAGGTGGGTTTCCGAGAATGAGACTATTCAATTTCATCGTAACGTGGTTGGTAACGTTGTCTCCTGTCCGTATCATGTACACCATCAACGGGACAGTACCGTACGTACTAGTATCATTGAGCTTGATCATGAACTTTTATGAAATATCGATTTCACAGATTGAGGCATTAAAGGCACTATAGGAGCATTGCTGTCATCAAGCCCCGCCCCCATCCCTCCCATGCATGCAATCACTTCCACGTTCCTCACCCCACAGAAATAACGAATAGAGAAAATAATTTAAGGTTACTGTCTCCGTCGATAAAATGTCATCTCTACTCATTACTACACTGTAAAAAGACAGGGGCAATGTTGACACAGAATTAGGTTAGGA
This sequence comes from Pentamera pediparva, assembly GCA_025400115.1. Lineage (NCBI taxonomy): Eukaryota > Metazoa > Echinodermata > Holothuroidea > Dendrochirotida > Phyllophoridae > Pentamera > Pentamera pediparva. The sequence goes on from JAODTT010059957.1 coordinate 4,123, forward strand.
GGTAACCTACCTATGAATTTCTGGATCATATTTTGACCCAAATGGAGGCAATTTGAACAAATTTGGATAAAAATTGTGACCCAGTCTTTCTACAGTGTATCATACATAGTTGGCACATTGGCGTTCTCATTCCACACGAGTTGTTATTCCTGATTCAGTCATGCTTACAGAGGCACTATTGTCTGGTGGCAACTGCCGGAAAGCGACAGAAATCTAATCCAATGTGATTTCACATATCATAGTGACGATATACCGTATCGATATCGAATGGCATTTGCGGGACGATTTTCCGTCGTTACGTCATGTGAACTTCGACGTTGCTCTTTCGCCTTTTGCTTCCAGACGATTTTGCCTCTTTCAAGAGGCACTATCGTCTGGTAGCAGCTGACGGAGAAGCGACGGCGTCGTTTGCATGACGTCACGACAGAACATCACTTCAGAACTCAATATACTCAACAAACACAAAGCGGGAGATCTGTCAGGGACATGGCCAGACACATGATTTTGTTTTGGGACGGTCCGATATATTTAAAACCCCCGAGCTGACAATGTCTCGACTGGTGCAAACTAACGCACAAGTCGGTGCAACCCAGAAACTGGACACCAATTTTACTGCCCGAGTCATGACCTGCCTACGACCACTTGGTTAGCCATGGTTAGAAGCCACAGGTCATATCTATACTAGACCACACGCCCGCCATTTGTATTCGGATACCCTCCGAAATTAAAGGACTGTGAGTAGGCATACTATACTCCACAAGGCTACGCAGGGCCCTTTGTCCTATACCAGTGGGAAATTCTGTACCTCAGACAACTCTCTGCCAATTGCGGCGCTCTCATGAGCTCCTGTCGAAAGGACTGTCATAAGTATTCTTTTTTGGCCACGTACCGTTACTGCTTTAGAACGAACTAAATTACGTATATCCACCATTTCAAGTACAATCTATACAAAATACTTCGGGACACCCCACTCCCCGTTCCGAGTCACTTAATAAATATTTTTGGATCGAATGTGTTTTAATAATTATATGCCTACTTATTGACTATAATGGGCGCCATAATAATTAACAGCATAACATGAATCATCTCAAGCGGACACCTCTCCCCACACAGACATTCGAACTCAATTGACTCTACGAGAACAACCCGACATAAGACTATTTTACCAGGAGGCCGTTCTGCGTCGCACGAATTCTCTGGCAAATTTGGACGACATACTTTCGGACACCCCCGCTCCCTCGTTCAATGTTGGTGTCTGCATCGGGGAGCCTAGGGTATCGTTCGTACGATGATGCAAATTACCAGTGAGATAGCTTTCGACTGTTTGAAGAATATTAGCTCAATTGACCCAACAATTGTGTCCAAAATAGATCGGGGATTCCGAGATCAAATCAGTTTTAAATCTGCAGTGCTTGACCGCCTCCGTCGAGATTATTCACACCCTACCTGTCCGATATCCGCCGTATAGACACGATATTTCGTTCGACCCGCCCTCCATTTGATTTGATTATATCAGGCACAAGCTTGTTCATAACTTGAATAGTACATTATACAGGCATATGGATGACCGTAGCCAACAATAGGATGCAATTCGAAATGAACAGATATACAAAAAGCGAGCGATGATATTCTATCGCTGATATTGATGTTCAAATACTCTACAGCGTTCGGCAAGCATAATATTTACTCCTCAAGCACCCTTATTCACTCTTTTCACTCTTTCGGAGTGAATGCTTACTCATATGGAGTGATTTTTCTTCTTCACTCTTTGGAGGAGTCAATGGTTCACTCTTTCGTTCTTAAACAGTATACAAACGCAAATTTGCTTATTTTTCGGATAATGAAGATATCCAACTGCCTATGACAATGATTCAATGGCCACTGGCAATTATATACTGAATGCATGCGTGCACATGCATATAGGCCTATTCTTATTATTACAATACACTGACTATACATACAGACATACGCATATTTCTGTGTGCGTCTGACGGAGAAACTATCCAACTGCTTCGGCAATCATTCGCTCGCAACGAATGACCCATGCGTGCATAAACATCTGTACCGGTACATATATTCTTGTGAATACAATACACTGAGTACAAGCGCATGTCCTCTGAATGCGTGTTTGACGATGAAACTTTCCAACTGCGTTGGCAATGATTCGCTTGCAACGAATGTCGCAGATAATCATATGACACATGCGTGCATATACATATATTCTCGCAAATACAATATGATAAGTAGCCTACAAGCGCATATTTTATAGATGCGTTTGATGATGAAATTATCCAACTGCTTTCATTGGCAATATTTCGCTTGAACGAATTTGCGGGACGCGTGCATAGCCCATACATATATTCGTGTAAATACAGTACACATGCGCATATTTCTAGATGAGTTCGACGATGAAAATATCCAAATGCTTTGGCAATGATTCGCTTGAACGAATATGCAGGATGCGTGCATCACCATGTACATTTATATTCTTGTAATTACAACACACTGCCTATACATACGCACAATTTCTAGACACGTTTGACGATGAAATGATCCAACTGCTTTGGCAATGATTCGCTTGCATCGAAGTTGCTGAATGCGTGCATCACCATGTACATATATATATTCTTGTAATACGACACACTGCCTATACATACGCACAATTCCTAGACACGTTTGACGATGAAATGATCCAACTGATTTGGCAATGGTTCGCTTGCATCGAAGTTGCTGAATGCGTGCATCACCATGTACATATATATATATTCTTGTAATTACGACACACTGCCTATACATACGCACAATTTCTAGAGACGTTTGGCGATGAGATGATCCAACTGCTTTGGCAATGATCCGCGTGCAACGAATATGCTGAATGCGTGAATATACATATATTCTTGTCGATACAATTTCCTGCCTGCACATACGCATATTTTACTAGATACACAAGCAGCTGTTTTGAGATGCCTCGCTCGGTGTCCTCATCTTTGTTGGCTTGTAGCCAGCACGAAGTGCCTCTGGCTTGGTTGGTCTTGGCCCTACGTGAGCCTCCCTCTGTCCGTCTGCCTCCTCTCACAATATTCGCCTGCGTAATCTGTAATTTGAAGAGGAGGGGAAATAATAGCTTATAATAAACAACCATTGTTGGTCTTTACAGACAGCATGTTTCACATTGTATTTTTCATTGTGGAAAACAAAATGAATAAATGAATAGAAATGATTAAATACCAGCCAATAAACTCAAATCATAGATGTTCTTGCTCGTGAGGAATCCCTCATTCAATATCAGACGTCAACGGAGGCACACGAAGGCTGTGAATGCCGTGCACAATCCATACCGTGCATTCTAGAGATTTGTCTTGAGGGCGGGGAATCGGGGTACTATAGTCAGGATAGTGAGTGATCGTAGAAAATGTGCAATTCGTGGGGCCCGTAGACGCAAAAATGTGTGATGATCTTGAAAAATCCCCTATTCAATTTTCATTGAACGTCCGCACAAAAATGGTGTCACTTTTTGTCACATGGAGGTTTCGGCTCACTCCTCGTGGCTACGCCGCTGCATTACCGTCGTCTTTGCTTTCCATTCCCTGAATTCGGTAATAATGAACTCGAGGATAACATGCCCCCTTTACCTAACATCGTGAGGTATCTCCTGCCCATCTGTCACTAAATTTGGCTATCAACGTCTTCAGTCCTTTCCAACTCAGTGCATGATGTTAGCTTAATCGCAACTTCCGCTTTTCTGAAAATAATCATTTTTAGTGAACACGTGTATTCAGGATTGCCATGACACTCTGATCAACGACAAGTGAAACCCCTCGCTACTAATAATTTAGTGCAGTACACACAGTAATCCGAGAACGGCAAAATATATTTTTGCACAACACGAAGCAAATTGCCAACAACGAAATGTGTTCAGAATGCATTTCTGTGAGGTGTCCATAATCATAATTTCATAATTCGAAAATTGCTGCCAAACTAATCGATCTTGGCCGATATTTCGAGATCAGAAACTCGTAGAAGGTAAATGGTCCTCAACAGGCTCTCTTAGTTGGATGATGGAACTCACAATCATTTGAGATTGAGCAAGGAAAGGCGGGATCAATTTAATTTGATACTCACCTCCAGTGCAAAGGCACGTATACCCGTTGAATTCCCTCAGACACACACCGCCATTCAGACAGGGCTGTGGCGCACAGAAATCGAGAAGGACGTCACAGGTCGGTCCGGTCAGCCCCGGTCCACACTCGCACCGGTAATCTCCGCCACCCTCATTCACGCAGCGGCCGCAGTTCAAGCAAGGATTCGATCTGCATACGTCCAGGCTAACCTCACAGTTTTCTCCTGACCAACCAGGTGGGCAATAGCACTGGAACCCCGCATCGAGGTATAAACTGTCGCACGTACCACCGTTCTGACAAGGATCTGAGACGCAAGGGTGCTTGAGGAGCGAGCATCCAGGCCCCGTGTACCCCGGACTACAGATACAGACATACCCGCTGACCTGGTCCACGCAGGTTCCTTGGTTCAGACAAGGCGAGTTCGAGCAGTCGTCGATATTGATCTCGCACCTCTTCCCCGCGAACCCGGGTCCGCAGAGGCACTTGAAACCGTCTACCTGGTCGACACAATCTCCGTAGAAACACGGATGTGACGCGCAGTCGTCTATGTTCACCGCACATGTCTGCCCCGTATAACCGCTCGCGCATACACACATGAATCTGTCGCCGTTTGAGAGACACGACGCACCGTTCTGACATGGTAATTCGGAACAAGGGTCTATCCACTGCTCACAGAACTGTCCAGTTCTCTGTGGTGGGCATACACAGAGGTAACTGTTATGTTGGTCGATGCAAATGCTTCCGTTGGCACACATGTTACCCGTGCATTCGTCCATCTGTAGATGACACAATGTACCCTCGTAACCGTCCGTGCAGAGGCATACGAAACCCGCGATCTCATCGATGCAAGTGGCGCCGTGGTAGCAAGGATCGGATAGGCATTCGTCCAATTCGACCTGGCAGTGACGACCTGTGTAGCCATCAGCACAATGACATTCGAATCCTTCTTCCTCGTCCAAGCAGGTCCCATGGTTGAGACATGGTGATGATTCACATTCATTAATATTTATCTCACAATGCATGCCTGTGAAACCACTGCGACATTGGCATACGTAGGAATCAGACTTATCAATGCAGGTCCCTCCATTGGAGCACGGCATGCTCAAACATTCGTTCACCGCAAACTCACAGTCTCTTCCGGTTACACCAGAAGAACATTCGCACTCGTATCCTCCTATGAGATCTATGCATGTGGCATTGCCTAAGCAAGGTGATGACAAACATTCGTCGATTTCTTCGGCGCACCTCTTCCCTGCGTATCCTCGTGGGCACTGGCAATGGAAATCGTTCGTACTATCTGTGCATTTCGCCTCTGGGTGGAGACAAGGGTTATCTCGGCATTCATCGATGTCTATCTCACAGCGAGAACCACGGAATCCAGGTGGACACACGCAGTGAAACTCACCGATTCCGTCCACGCAACGTCCTCCATTAGTGCAAGGTTGGTCTACACATTCGTTCAGCTCCGTCTGACAGAATTCGCCCGTGTACCCAGTCGAGCAGTTACAGACGGGGGACGATCCGTTAGAAGAGAAACAACTGCCTCTATTCATACAGGGCTGTGAAGCGCAAAGGTCCAAATACTCCTCACAGAAACGCCCAGTCCGCGACGGTGGACAGACGCAGGCGAACGAATCGAAACGGTCCTCGCAGCTTCCACCAAAGAGACATGGATCACTGGAACACTCATCGGCCTCAGTCTCGCACAGCGCTCCTGTGAAACCTGAAATGAAAAAAGCAACTATAAGTGAGTACCCGAAAATTTCGATGATATAATATCACAAAGTGATCTCTCGTAACATGTCGACCTGCCCTCTGGATATTTGTGTCAGTGAATATCATGCGTCAATCAAAGTTGATGGGTATTAATTTGTGTACTGAATGAGCGTGAAACGATACTTCTGTGACCATTCAAATCATGCAAAAACTTCCTTACAAGACGAGCTAACTGATGTCTCCAGCTGAGACTGATTGCAAGTAGCCATAGTATCGTGAATCAACGGCTGGCTGATACGCATCCAGTCATCAAAATTGAATAGTGTCGCATCCAACCTTTGGGTAATCGAAGAGCCTAGGCGTTGCCCATCATTTATTCTCTCATAGCTATCTACATTATACAAACCGACGTTCAGCTGTTCAGGCCGAGAGATGCGTACAAAATGATTTATCCCATCCATCTAGATCATAAGCTGATATTATTGAATGTGCACATCCTCCATCGTCAAAAATGTTACGGTTAAGAGGATTAATCTGTGGGCGGTTAACGCATATCAGGAGCGGAAGAACGTGGAAACTTCGAGAACGTGGCACTTGGATCAAATGTCGCCAACACCACATACCCTAGTCCAGTGATGACCACTTCGGTTTCAAGACAGTAGAAAATACCTGAGGAAACCTGTCTCTGTCGCAAGAGGAGATTGAGAGTGGGAATATGTTACTGTTTTGGGATACACTACACCATCTACGTGGTGGTGTGTGTTGATTCGTGTACCTACCGAAACCAGAACTTCTCTGCCCTAATTGGATAAGCCGTGTCATCCTCGTGGATATCAAACGCAGATCCAACACAACGCTGCTACGAGGATGCAGATTAGCTCAATCGGTAGATATCAAAATATTTTTTTCCGCTGGGATGTTATACAAGGCATGTTTCCTTGATTCAGTCTGAGTCTGATGCTACCCATGTGTAACTGATAACCTTATGAGGTGACTTGTGAAAAGCAGTGAGCGTTGCATGCATGTGGGAGTCCCATGGGCATGATGATGGGGGACACAATGAGATGACGCACGGAATTGGTTGTTTCGGGAGTGAACAGCTAGAGGTGCGTACTATGGAATACCTGTTTGACAAGTCACTAATGACCAGGGTTAACAAGAGATGATCACATGCGCCGCCAGCAAGCGTTCCTGTGAATTTTCAAAACGGGAAAGGGGCGTAAGGTTGTAATGTAATATCTCGATAGAGATATCGGCAGTACCCTCCACATTACGCAATTTTCGCTTTTCAAAGAGTCTGAAAGAGACCAGATGCAGAATAGTGCGATTCGCAACACCTTTCAAGTTTTCAAGCCTATTCATGCGCAATATTGGCAATTGGTGTTCTGTCTAACTCCCAGTAGAGAGGTCGCCACCGGGGACGCCAATGCGCAGCTTACAACCATATCTGAACAGCTAAACACCTATACCACAACTCACCTGAGAAACACATGCATGTGAATCCTCCGAGTCTGTCCAGACATATCCCGTTGATTCCACATGGGTTGCTCGCACATTCGTTGATCGTCTGCTCGCAGTACCGCCCGTGGAACCCGTTCTTGCAGGTACAGGAGAAGTTGCCCACGAGATCGCGACACTCGCCCCCGTTTCTGCACGGCCTCACGGAACACTCGTCCTTCTCACTCTCACAGTTTGCGCCGAAGAACCCCTGCCGGCACTGGCAGAAGTACCCGTTGGTGCCGTCGACACACGTTCCCTGGTTGTAGCAGAAACCCGTCAGGCAGTCATCGATGTTCCTCTCGCATCGGTCTCCTTCGAATCCAGGAGGACAGTAGCACGTATAGTTACCCGGGCCGTCGACGCAGCTTCCGTTATTCCGGCATGGTAGGCTCGCACACTCGTTGATATTATACTGACAGTCTCTACCGTAGAATCCCGGATTACAGACACAGTCGTAAGTCCCTTCCACGTCCACGCATTCTCCTCCGTTTTGGCAAGGATGGGACTGGCACTCGTCGACAGATATTTCGCAGGTTTGTCCGTGGCTCCCAGCCAGACAGATGCATTCGAAGCCATCGATGCGATCGATGCAGATCCCATCGTTATGACAGGGGTTCGAACGACATTCATTCACCTCATGTTCACATATGATGCCGTGGTACCCAGACGAACACTCGCAGTAGAATGTCCCCAGCCCGTCCACGCACCTCCCGCGGTTCAGGCATGGCTGTTGGTCGCACTCGTTCACGTGTTGCTCGCAGTGTACTCCAGCGTAACCCATAGGACAGACACAGCTATACGTGGCGATACCATCGACACAACGTCCTCCATTCTGGCAGGGCGACAGTGAGCATTCGTCGACATTGTGCTGGCAGTCATGCCCATGGAAACCAGGAAGGCAGTGACATTTGTACAATCCGTCTCGGTTCTGACAGTGTCCTCCATTCTGGCACGGTTCTAGCTTGCACATATCGAGATCCGTCTGGCATTGGTCCCCGGAGTAATGTTCCGGGCATATACAATGGTAACCGTTCCGATGGTTGAGGCAGGTCCCGTTATTGAAGCACGGTTCCTCCTGGCAGTGGTTGACTTCCATATCACAGTCTACACCGGTGAAGCCCGGGTGGCACTGACATACATACCCGTCGGCATGTATGTTTTCATGGCAGACTCCATAGACACACGGAGAACTCAAACAAGACTCCAGCTTGCGATGACAGCGTTTCCCTCCGAAGCCTTCAGTACAAATACACTGGAATTCACCGATCAGGTCTATACATGTTGCCCCATTCTTGCACTTCTTGACACCGTCCTCATTTTCGCATTCGTTTATGTCGACCTCGCAGTGTTCCCCTTCAAAACCCTTCCTGCAGTTGCATGTGAAGTTCCCGTGACCCTTGTCGATACAGCGTCCATCATTTTGACACGGATCGGGGCTGCATGGGTTAACATCCAGTTCTTCACAGTGAACGCCCTTGAATCCACTGTTGCAGATACAAAGGTATCCGCCTGCCATGTCCTGACATTCACCATTGAGGCAGGGTGAACTTACACATTCGTTAACGTCAAACTCACACGATTTACCGTAGAAACCTGTCTGGCATATGCAAGCGTGATCGGCAATTAGGTCCATGCAAGAACCACCGTGGAGGCACGTCGGGATACCATCAGCGGACCTCCGGCAATCGTCCACGTTGATCTGGCATCGAGTTCCTCGGAACCCCAGTGGACATATGCAAGTGAACCCGATCGACCCATCAATGCAGATCGCTCCATTCAGGCACGGGTCGTTGTCGCAGTATGACGGCCTTCCGGCGACCATCAGCGTTGCCCGCTCGCAGGTCGCACCAGGGATGTAGTTCGGTGGACACTTGCAGCTGAAGGAATCGACACCCGTCCGGAGGCACGTGGCACCGTCGACGCAGGGACTCGGATTACAGGGATCTGGCGGGACTGGTATGATTTCACAGCGAGGCCCAGTTATCCCGTGTGGGCATTGACAGGTGAAACCGAGAGGGTAACTCTGTGGAAGAAAGAGTGAAGAGAGGGAGTGATTTAATGAACATATCGAGACATTACTGCTAGGCTAGTAGCTTTGCATGCTGATGGTGAATGTACTGATACGGAATGGGCCGTTGGAGGCACACCTTCAGCATACTAGTTCAGATACCTAGTTATACACATGCGGATGCATAGTCAGGAGGACACAGCCATGATGGTAAATGAAAGCGGCGCAGTTGTAGTGTTTTGTACCATGCTCGTTTGATTTAATTTCTATGGTGTTTCCACCGCTTGGGAAACCACTCGCAGTTCAAATAACAAAGTTGATAATGCTGCCGATGCAAGAACGCCGACACAATTCTCATTCTCTCGTTGTGACGGCTCCTACTGTGGAACACCTGTTCCAGTCCTTGGGAAATGTTGTACAACTTCATGAGGACTGGACTACTTACACATTCCATTTTTACGCACGGAGCAGCCTTCGAGATACTTGAAAACATAAACAACAATAATTTCAACCGAATATCATCTTTTGATAACCCAACTTGGAAAAGTAATTCAGTCGAAAATCTGGAAATTACGCAACTCAATGCTCTTTGATATTGGAGGAAAATGGTGGTCTCAAGTTGTCATTCCTGGAGTTGTATAGCCTATGTTTCACTATCGGAATCTATTTCACGAAATCACGAAGTTGGACCTTATTCTCTACAGTCTCAACAGATTTATTTTTCTCTCAATCCATGCAATCATAGATTGTGCATCAGTCATTACCAGCAGTCACCACTGGTGTCCTCGTGATTGGAAAGAAAGACATAAAGTCTGGTTGGCTGCCTAAGGTGTTCATCCACGATCACAATTTTAGTGTTCCTAGATGGGTTTAAAGTGGTTTTCCCCAAGCAGCCAAGGCGTATCTCAGCCCCATCTAGGGTTACTAACTGAGCCTAAATTCACTTCATGTATTTGACAATTCAAGTTTATATCTCATTGACTGAGGCAGTGATATCGGCGTCCTGATGTGCCCATTTTAGGCTCTGTAAGAGACGAAATAGGAGGGGGCTATTGTAGTAAACCCGAGTGTATGATTGACGTACAATACGTGGTGGTCAATTAACGTAAATAGCGATTTCTTACCTGACAGGTCCCGCCATTCACACAGGGGTTACTGATGCACTGCCCGAGGCGGTGCGCTATACTCTGCCGTTTTGCCTGCAATGACGAATAAAAACAAAATCATAATGGGATATTTCCTTTCACAAGACAGCAATAGCAGTATTTTTTGGTTGGAATTTGGCGACTCATCGCCGGACCTTCTTGTTTAACTGTCGGCTAAAACGGTATTATATGGTCGGCCAAATACGACAGAAATTCACATAATGCAAGTTTCTTCACCTGTGTGCTTATATCAATAACATCACGTTTCTACATAGCGTTCTTTCATAGACGGGAAGTCTTCAAAGCGCTTCACATATCTTACCCATACCCGGGGAACCAGGTACGCACTCTGACAATCGGAGTGCATGTTATACATCAATAAATGCGCAGGTTGTGGTCAAGTCCCACTCGGGTCACAATGATCGCCTGGGCAGTGTCTATACTGTGTAACAACGGAGATATATATGAAGTGTCTTGCCCGAGGACACGTCAGAAGAGCCGGTCGGTTCTCGATGGGATCCAAACCCACAAGCTCATGGGGAGCACGACGCCCAACGGTAACATGGGT